>CAJQZJ010029867.1:1396-11626 GCA_907164525.1 Lophiomys imhausi | reverse complement strand
TGTGTGTGTGTGTGTGTGTGTGTGTGTGTGTGTGTGTGTGTGTGTGTATACCATGTGTGTGTGTGCTGGTACCCTCAGAAGCTAGAAGACACTGTCAGATCTCCTGATGCTGAAGTTACAAATGGATTATGAGTCACCCAACATGGGTGCTGGAAATCAAACCCAGGTCCTCTGCATGAACAGTATATGCTTTTTAAAAAAATGTTTATTTATTACTTCAAGTTATAACTCCATCACAGTCCCCTCCCTCCACCCTTCCTAGTCCCATCCTCCCACCCTCTCCCCCTTCTCGCACTTATCCTATGTGCTGTTTAACTGCTGAACTATTTCTCCAAATCTGAAATGGATTTCTCTATTCTTTGTCCATATCACTACAGCAAATGTCTGGTGTTGGCACTAAAACACGCCAATCATTGAATACTTTGTAAATATTTGTTGAATGAAGCTTTTCCTCACTATTGGTATTTGTTTTCCAACCTACTCATTTGTGGGGTTTTTTCTTTTGTTTTGTTTTAGTTTTGAAATTTTTCTTTATTTAAGTATTTTGTTATTTTAATGCTGGTTGAATTTGTTTCACTGCCAGGGATCAAGCTCTGTGCCTATCACATTCTAGACAAGAGTTGCAGTTCTGAGTAACATAACCAAACCCTTTAAAGGTATTTTTTTTTAATGAACAAATCTCACTTTGGGACTTAGAAAGACAGTAGTAACATGACTTAATCTTTTTTTAACTTACACTGCAGCATTTCCTGATTGATTGAGCCCAACAGAAGAAAAGAAGTGGTGGTTTTCCAACCCTTTTATTTCTTTGTGTTTATATCAATATGTCTATTTTGATTATCACACATCATCTCTTATCTGGGATATCTTTTACTTACAATACATAGCATACACTTTCCCGCAGACCATTTTGTATATGTGATTTTGGAATAATAGAGAAGGTTAAGGGTCGAACTGAAAAAGAATCCATAGTCATATGAGTGACAGATTTGGGGGATGACTGGATGACTGGGGACTAGAAAGGACACAAGGCACTTTTAATTCTGTCGAACAAAGCCACAGGCTAATGTTAAGGAATGTTTGTGTGATTTCTCCAGGGTGGAATCGGTTACCCAAACATAGGAGTCTTTACAACGATTCAAAATAATCATAAAGCCGTTATAACCACAAGACCTTTTCCAGTTCTACTCTCAACAGTGAACACTGCTTTTTCAATCCAACTCTTAGATGGGGAGAATTGTAATATTTCTAGCCTGGAAGGATTCCCTATCCCTGTGGCTCATTTACTTCATCTCTGTGGTTCTTGGAAGGCAGGATGCAGTAAAAGCTACCCCAGGCAGCTCACTGTGAATTCTAGTATTAAGCAATGTACAGCAAACTTGAATAAACCTTGGCTATTTATCCAGCTTCATTCCCTGGGATAGACTGTCCAGCTATTCTCAAGTCCCACTGAATTGTTTGTCATGGACAACCCTTTGATTTATGATATGAGCATTCTTTTTTTTTTTTTAAAGATTTATTTATTTATTACGTATACAGTATTCTGTCTGCAGGTATGCCTGCAGGCCAGAAGAGGCAGAAGAGGGCACCAAATTTCATCATTATGGATGGTTGTGAGCCACCATGTGGTTGCTGGGAATTGAACTCAGGACCTCTGGAAGAGCAGTCAGTGCTCTTAACCGCTGAGCCATCTCTCCAGCCCCCCTTTTTTTTATAAATACTTGATTTTTTTTTCTTCAAGTTACATCTCAGTCACAAACCCCTCCCTATTCCCCCTTCCTATCCCGCCCTTCCACCCTCTTCCCCCCAGAAGTATCCCCTTTCAGTCCAACAGATGGTTCCTTCTCTTATAACAGTATTATACAAAACAACAGATATAAATATGCCACATTTATGAGAGTTAAATGGCCCAGTATACCTTCCCAATGTCCAGTTTATACATATTTGGCCCCTGACTTTAACATTCTACTATCTAACCATCTCCATGAGTTTAAAGGTCTATATGTGACTCAACATTCATACTACCTTGCAACACACTTTTAAGAGTATCTTCTTAGATCTATAACACCCTCTTGATTCCTAAACAACTCAAAATTTAACTATGAGACTCTAGCTGTCTATTCTTCAACCACCTCAGAGACCTGAGAGGGATAAATATATTTGCTTATATAGGAAGTTCAGGGCCTGCAGCTTCCAAAACTAAGAAAGGACATACCAATGACTGCCTGGACAGTTCCCATTTTCTCTCCATACATTCCTGCATCAGTCTTCAGCCTTTGGGTCCTGTTTCTATGACAGACATTTGTTGTAGAGCAGGGATTATGAAGGACTTACCTGCCCTGTCTGGGCAGAGTTAGGCTGTCGACTTCCCTGCTACCAAGTTTTGTCCTTTTTGGACAGCAGTCTGTCTGCAGTTGGTGCAAGGGGTTTTTTCATGCCAAGAGATAGGCTTGCCACTAATTCAACCATCTTACAGTGGAGGTTCTTCGATGCTTATCTTCTACTTGGAGTAGAATAGGGGGTGCTGTCAGGCGCTGATATGTCTCGATATCAAAAAAAATCTTGATTTAAGATAACATCTTTGAATGCCATATTCTGCAGATCTCTAGGGGTTTTTGAAGATGGCCTATCCATCTCTTGTATTTAGATAAGCAAATGTTGCTTGTCTCTTAGCAACTTGATTACTGGGTAGTTTAGAGAATATCTGTGATAGACTGTCATAGTAGCTAACAAAGTGACATGTTTGCATGACTAGGAGTTTGTTTTAACTATCCTAGACCGTTTTAGATGGTTGGAGGGACAGGGAGACAGAAGTAGCTATCTCAAAGCCTGACAGGAATCCCAGTGAGGGGAGGGGTACAACAACCCACCCATAAAACTTTCTACCCATAAGTTACCCAGCCTACAAGATGTACAGGGATAAAGATGGAACAGTGACAAAGGGAAGGGCCAATCAATGACTGGCATGACTTGAGACCCGCCCCATGGGAGAGAGCCAATCTCTGACACTACTAGAGATACTCTGCTATGCTTCCAGGCAGGAGCCTAGCATAATGGTCCTATGAGAGGCCCCACCCAGCAGCAGATCAAACAGATGCTGAGACCCACAGTCAAACATTAGGCGGACTGGACCTAGTCCCAGCACACAGATGCAGCTGATTGGCTCAATCTTCAGGTGAATATCCTAACAAGTCGAGAGGGGACTGCCTTTTGACAGGGACTCTGTTGCCGGTTTGCTGATCACTTCTCCCTAGTAGGGATGCAATGTCTGGCCTCAATGGAAAAAGCTGCTCTTAGGTCTGATCTTACTGGATGAACTGGAGGGGTTTAGTATGGAGAAGGGCCTGGAGGGGAAGGGGAAAAAGGGTGGAAGGATGGGACTGGAAGGAGAGGAGGGAGGGGGCCAAAATTGGATTGTAAAATGAATTAATAAATAAATAAAAATAAAAGATGAGGCAATCTTTTCATCACTGGATAGTGACATTCTGATCATATCTTTGGGTGTATCTTCTAGGAATTATGCTGTAATGGCAGCTATTAGAGTGAGATGACGTGGGCTAGCAACACAGATCCACTGGCACTCACGTGTAGTCTCAGACAAGTTCATTTTTTTGCACTATGTTTTGTATCCTTTGTAACTGGAGTAACAACCAATGTGCCATATGCATTTATACCAGGTAATGTGACACGTGGTATCCAGGAAGCATTCAAGAAAGAACCAATCATATCTAGCATAACCATTTATCATTGTTAACATCTTGAACAAATTTCTCCCATGTTTCCTATCCATTCTATATGGGAGTTCTATTGGAGATCTCTAGTCAGATGTTTTACAAATAGAAAATTACTCATTAGTGTATGGTTTTTGACAAGTCCCCATTCTAATTCTCCAATTACTCTTTGTAATTGAAAGCCAGCTTAGCAATTCTGCCAGTACTGGTTTAATTGAGTTTCTCTGAGTATCAGCAACAGCTGCAATGTGTGAAAAAACAATGGGCCTAGATTCAGAAGATGTAAGATAAGTTGGAAGACTCAAATTTATGTAGCTGGTAGCTAAGTTGGTCTGGACAGTGTCTTAGTACTAGAGATGAGTTGACAGGAACCTCCCAGACTCTTTCTAATGGAGATGAGTGGAAGTACCATGGTAAATGGGAAGCTGGCCTGGGATGTGGCCTATGATGGTGAGGAGAATAGGAAACATGTAGCAGTTCCAGGTTACCAGTGAGAACCAACTAGCATTGCTACAGGGTGTTCTTGACAAGAGGCTGGCACCAAGCATCTAGCTTCTAGCTGCAGGTTTAACCTTGGGCTCTTTATGGGAACCTAGATCCCACAAGACACCCAGATCCTCAAACACCAAGAGGCTTTAATGAGACCAGCTATTTGGAAAAGCTTTGGAAATACATAAAATAATATATTACTCTCGTGTGTCATTGTGTGAGTTTTTGGGATGCAAAACTGTAATCAGTGAGTGGAAATGGGCCCAGGCTTAGAGGAATATATACATTCCTCCTATCTGCAAAGGTGCATGCTGAGGTCCAGGCACACGTCCAGCACAATGAGCACTGTGCTCATTCTGTGTAGGCAGTTTTCAGCTTGGGAGTCCTTCGGAATCTTGAGAACTCTCAGATGAACCTTGGACCAACACAATCAGGCACAGATATGAAGAAACCTAGATTCAGCGGGGTTGGGAAT
Source organism: Lophiomys imhausi (assembly GCA_907164525.1). Lineage (NCBI taxonomy): Eukaryota > Metazoa > Chordata > Mammalia > Rodentia > Muridae > Lophiomys > Lophiomys imhausi. The sequence goes on along the minus strand of CAJQZJ010029867.1, from coordinate 6,931 downwards.
TAATGGCAGACTTGCTTCTCCCTGATAAGACCTCTGTTAATTAACATTTTAAATTTTAATGTGTCAATAATTTAGGATCCTACTTCGTTTGGATTGTGGGTGTTCTCCCCTCCTATGAAGAATCATATTGCAAGGTAGAAACTCCTGAGACAGGCATTCCTGTAAGTTCATTAAGAAGGTGAGGCAAGGTTAGTAGATTGTCTCAGGGTAGCCATTTGTTTGTTGCAAATGCTGTTTCCTGGCTTTTATTTTAATACTAGGAGATGCAAGATGATGAAGTTGATCTGAAAATCTGAGATGCGGAGCTTCAAATTGGGACTATCTCAGAAAACAGGGGTGGAATGTTAATAAGAGGTTTTGCAGCTCAATTATTGCCCAGGTTAGTGCACTTAGATAATGCCTACAATGAGCCAAACATCACTCAGCCCTTTGTTTCATCTACAACAGGGGTTGACTAACGACAGTCCATAAGCCCCATCCAGCCCTAATCTTGTGTATAAATAAAAGTTTTATTAGACCAGAACACTGCCGTTTGTACACAAGTTGTTTACAGCTGCCTTCACACTACCTGCTGAGCTACTGTGACAATGAAGGCATGACCCCACAAACCCTAAAACATTTACTATTGCATCTTTACAGAGGCAGCTTGCCAACTCAAGACCTGAGGTAATTTGAGAAGGTCCACAAGCAAACATTGCTTTAAGGGTTGTGAGTTTATGTGTTTATTTAATGCATGCTAGAAAAAGATTGGTTACTCTATAGTTCCATACATTTTGTTGCTTTGGTAGTAGGAATTGCTGTGATTGTTAAAAACAAGTAGAAGAAGATAGATGGGGATAGTCTTCATTAATTTAAAGAAAAATACAAAGTAAACAGCAAAACTATGCTATCTAAACTTTGTTATTTGAGAAATACTGACACATGGAGTATAGAGCAATTTGTTAGATTTTTTTGTACTGAATGTACCTGTGGATTCCAACAACATGTGAACTAAGAGGGCTTCATTCAAAAGTTAAATTATAACTCATTCCTACATGTTAAAAGGACAGACAAAAAACAGGTAAATAATAATGCCTTTTCACCCACAAACAAGAAGATAAACATAGATTATTCAGAAGTTAATTTTAGTCACACAGCCTGTGTTGGTAGCTGAGGAGAATAGAAAGGGCTCAAAGTAAACCTTTCCTTCTAGTCTTTGCTCATCGAAAGTTCTGGGCTAACTGGAATGTTCTATGAGGCTGGAAGGAATCATGGGAGCACTCCGCTTTGTCATATGACCATCAACAGAGGAACACAAACTAAGCTCACTATCGTACAGGGTTTACAATTACCATTTTCAGTCCCTATAATATCCCCTCGACTCACTCCACGCCAAGGTTTTTCCAGGCATGTACTTCAGATTATTGGCAAATTTACTTTTTTCTTAAGTTCAGTAGCAAGTAGCACTGTGAAAGAAATGCTTTACACAGAGTAAAATTCACCTGATATCCTGTGTGGACTTTCAAAATCTGCACAGACTTGAGGATGTGCCACTTCTTTTCCTGCAGGGCATTTGTCAATGTGCTATAGTAGAGGATGAAGGAAAAAAAAAGCTGGCATGGATGGAGTCCTGTGACTTAGACTTGAGAACTCATTCAAACTTCTTTGGAATTCTTCCCCTTTGGGATATATCAACCTAATGAGAAGTCAGTTTCATAAGATGAGATGATAAACTAAACAAGGGAGAATCTGTATCCAGGGAACACTCAGGAACTCAGAAGGAAAAAAAAAAAAAAAGCAGTTTAAGTTGAAGCTTTCAGGAGGCCTGCTAAGAACAGGTACCAATGTCCCAAAAATGAACATTGTGTTTAGTAAGCAATTTTACTTCTACAATTTATCCTTTGGGAATCAGTGAAATATGCACAAGAGAATGATTTATAATACTGAAAACTTAAATAGTCAAGGATTCAGGAATGTTGGGAAGTTTTATATACATTGGAGTGTTAGGCAGGCAATAAAGTCAAATTACTGAAGCACACACTTATTGACACAGACTATTATTTGTGTATATGTGTAAAGGGGAACACCATTAGATGATATTCATGGCATTCTACTTTCATAAAACAATGGTGGGGGGTAAAACATGAAGAGAACTACAGGCAGCCTAAATAGTGCGATTATGCTGAATGGTGGAATTATGGGGAAATATCTCCTCTCTGTGCTCTCTAGTCTGTTGACTCCCTGCACTGAGCTCAAAGTGTATAATGAAAAAGACAGTTGGGCTGCACTGAGCTTATGCAGTGATAAAGAAAGCTACACTTGGTTACAGTAGAAACCACACTGCAAACAGATTTCTACTTATAGCCATCTCCCTAAAAGGCCCTACAACAATGGAACGTTCTACAAGTGCATAAAGGCATGGGTCACCAGTGCCAGAAAAGCTTTTCTTCTCCCAGATGTAAGTGTGGCTAATGATGGCAAAAAAAAAAAAAAAAATCTGAAGGCTTCCTGACAAAAAAATAAAATAAAATAGAATAAATAATCTTCTTGGGTATTTTTTGGTGTTGTTATTGTTCATAAATATGTCACCATGAGGAATCATGCCAACACTTCAAGCAATTATGACTTTGGCTTTGCAAGGAAAATATCCCTAAAGCACACCAAAGCCCTGAGTCAGCTTATCCTATGCATTTAATCTGCCTACATATAGCTTAGATCTCCATGGCATTGTCATTTCCTGACCTTGTCATTATTCATCTTCCACCTGACAATTCCAGAAGTAAAAAGGCTTTGAGTCAGGACAGTTGGGGAAATACTATCCTCAAGGTGGAGGACAATTCAGGTAGGTTCAAGTTTGGTATCCCAGCTGCTCCTGTATCAGAGTTTGTTCATCCTCTTGTGCAGAAATAAACCAGGCAACACATATCTCTACCCACTGGGTATTTAAAAATCATCCAATGTCATACATTATTTATGGAAGAAAATTGATGTCCCTGCTGAACGGCCCTGGCCCCATTGATTCTCACTGTGGGATGTACAGTAAAAATCTCTCTGATCAAGACACCAAGTCTCTTTCTTCTATTTAATGACACACTTAACACATGTCCAAGAGGTTCCTACTTTCACAAAGGTACATGAGACAAGGCCTGGCCTCCTCTGGGGAGCTTACAATTTATTAGAATGGACAGATAATGATATTTTAAAAGTCAGTCTCAGGTAGTGTGACCATATTCCAGAAAACAGAAATTCTACTGGGATCAAAGGAAGACCAACCTCAACCAAGACTGTGTACAGCAGGAATCTATGAAGGAGCTTCTGGGAGACATACTAAAATCCAGGTTGAATAGCCCTTACTATCTAAAAGTCTTGAGACCAGAAGTGTTTCAGATTTGAGTATCTGTTTTATGTTCTGAAGTATTTATGTATTTAAGATGACACTCATAGAAGGGGGAAACATATATAAACAGGAAGCCCATGCATATTTCCTTGATTCCTCATACACTTAAGGTGAACATAACATATGTTTTATATGGTATCACCTGCATTTGCTCTGATCCATCACATGTCATCAGGTAAGAAACCTGCCACTTATAACATCATGGCAGGGTTCCAGAAACTCCATATTTTGGAGCACTTTTAGTTTTAAATTTTGGAAATTTAGGAAGGTGCAAATATGACTGAGTAACAGTTATCAAAGGGTAGAGATAATAAAAAAATAATTTCTTATCAATGTCCCAGCAGCAAGAGGGTGAGAGGCAAATTTGAGGGAGCAAGAAATCCTGACAGCCAAAGTATAATTTGCAAAAGGAATATAGAAGATGAAGGTAAGCCATACTGAAGGGTTTAGCTTGACACTGCCAACCAGGAATATGAAGTGAGCCAGCAGTTAAAAATCTTATTTTCTATGAAATAAAATGAAAAAGTAGCTAAAGTTGATTTCAATCATGTATTTTAACCAATATAACATATCCTAAATATTAAATATTCTACCAATGTAATAGTAACTAATAACACATTTTAACCAACCCGTGCATAATAATTCTTTGAAATTCCTTTGTGTGTATTGTAGGGTGCACATGTCAGTGCAGACCTGTGAAACCCAGAGGACACATTTGGGTGTCATTCCTCAGTGCCATCCACTTTTGTTTTGCTTGTTGATTTTGCTGTTTATAACAGGCTCCTTCACTAGCCTGCAACTTGCTAAGTATGTCAGGATAGCTGCCTGGCTATCTGGTAAACCTCAGAATTCCTTCTGTCTCTATTTCCCCAGTGCTAGGCTTACAAGTGGGCACCACCATCCCAGCATATTTTTTAAAAACTATTTTTGAGATTTAAACTCGGGTTCCCAAGATGGATGCTGAGCTATATTCCTAGCTCTGAATCTTTGATATCTAGCGTTTCCATCTGCAGCTTGTCTCAGACATAGCTTAGCATATCTCAAGTACTCCATAGCCCGTGCTCTACTGTGCTATATGGTGCAGGTATAGATTGTGTCTTCATATGATACAAAGGCACCAAAAGTGATGAGTAGTCCAGCATGATCATCACAGGCTGCTCTGAAAGGGATAATGGATAACAAAATTGATTGGGAATGGAGAGAAGCACAGGAGGCAGGATGAAAGCCTCTGTAAAGGTCTAGAGGTGATATCTAAAGGAGAAGACTAGAGACACCAGGGAAACTGATCCTGGTGGAGTGCAAAAATATATAGGAAGAGACTGACCATCTTGATACATGTGTCTATGGATCACTCCTATTCAAGAGGTCTTTTGAAAGACATAGTGCTGTTTTTGTTTTACTCTGTGTGGCCTCTTCAAGGTGGAAGTCAATCCTGATGTGAGAAGTATCATTGGTAGATCAACTTCCAGGAGCCTTACAGCAAAACGTCCAAGTAACTGTTTTGTGGTACTCTTTTTTTTTCCCTTTTCATATACATAAAGTGAGACAGGGAGGATGGTCCAGAGAACTTGAGTGTGATTGTGGATGATTTATCTCTATCAACTAGTATATTGAACCTATAGACTGAGGAAGGGAGGAGGAAGACAGGTGGGAAGGCTTCTTACGAGTGATGACAGCCAGAGAGAGCTAAATGAGACAAGGAGACATCCCCAGGCCCCATATTTCCTTTACCACCAGTGACTTCCAAATCAAATGAGTCCAATCTGCAGATCAAAATGAGATTTTTCTTATTGACTTACCTGAAAGCTTAGCCGGCTCTCAGCAAATGGAGCCCTGCACATCCTGCATTCTCATCAACCAATGACAATTGCAGGGATGTCGGAGCTGGACAGAGGCCAGAAAATCTGTCACTGATGCATGAGGCTGGGGAAAATCCAATGCTTATTGGCCTGGCAGTGCTGACCTGGTTTGTCCATAAAGGAATAGCAAATGCAATTTGAAAAACACATAGAACTGATAAGAGTTTACAAGTTGGGGCTGGAGGTGCCTTTCCAAGAGCAGACACATTAGACAAGGAGATAAAACAGATCTCAAGCTCAGTAACAGGAAGTGGTGTGTGTGTGTGTGTGTGTGTGTGTGTGTGTGTGTGTGTGTGTGTG
>CAJQZJ010029866.1:0-29003 GCA_907164525.1 Lophiomys imhausi | reverse complement strand
GTTAAAAGTATCTTTGAGGACCATAAGTATTTTGTGAGTATTTTGTGTGGTCATATGATAGTTCCCAAGCTGTTTTTTATGTGAAGTATTCAGATTAGTATTGCAAATGAGATTTGGCAGATTGGCACTGACTCTTTATTGTTGTATTCATTTTAAATGTAGAGTTTAAACTAAAGGAGATAGAATGTGTGATAATAGTGTGTATTGTTTCTTTTTCCTTGGAACATGTCACTATATTGTGCAAAGTTGAAATAAATGAAATTAGCAAAACTTTTATAGTGTATCTTTTTATTGCTTAAGATTATTACCTCTGCCACAAAAAAAAAAAACTGATTGAAATGTTACCATTTGAAGAAAATGAGCCAAAATTAGCCTTCCAATAATCACAAGTGATACATGAGAGAAGCCTTTGGCATTCTGTATTCCTTTTAATTTAATTGGGCAAAATTATGTATTTAGCTGTTATTTGCAAATTGAGTGTTAAGCACAAAGAGGTTTTGTTGCTTTTTGAGTTTTTAGGCCATTTAGTATTGAATTTGGGTTAACATTCAAAGTGGTGAAAATGATTGAACACTGACTTCCCAATATCTTTGAATTTGTGCATTCTAAGCCTAGCCCATTTCATGTGCTAAAAGAATTTTTATAAAAGACTTCATTTTTTTGGCTTTGCATTTTTTATTAATTTATTTTTTTCAAATTACATCTCAATCAAAATCCACTCCCTCCTCCCCTCCAGGTCCCACTGTCCCTCCCTCTTCCCCATTTCCATCATCTCCTTCTCCTCAGATGAGGGGAGCCCCCATATACCAACCCCCTTACCTCATCAGTCACATGAAGGCTAAGAGCTTCCCCTTCTACTGGGACCCGACATGACAGCCCAGCTAGGATAAGGAATATACAAGATTTTTAAAGTAGTATACTTCAAAAACAATAGAGGAAGAACATCATAAATTGCCAAAACAGGGATATTATAAATGAAAGCATAGAGAAACAAAACAGTGACTGAGAAAAATGAAGTTATCTCCATAGAATGCCAGCCCCTCATCTCCCTGTCTTGGAGGGTGGAAGAAGCCACATAAAAAGCATACTCCACATGGTTCTGGTGAAAATAGAATGGATCCAGTCTCACAGGACAAGCCCAAAGTTCTTGTAAGCTCCAGATCTATTTTATATTTTGATCAGAGAATGACACCTGCATCAGAAAACATTAGCAAGTCAAGAAGAGTTCCAGTTTATCACTCCCTACAACTCAGAGGGCGATAGTTGGGCACCATCTTGAGAAACAAACTATTATTTAAAACTAAGATATCATTGGAGACAAAGGAAAGACAATAATCACAAATCAAGTTGCCTTCAGCGAACCAGCAACAGCTTCAGGGTGAGTTATCTGTAACAGACAATCCTGGAAATCAGGGCAACCTGATACTGTCAAGCCAAAAAAGTACAAATAGCTGAAGAAATGAAGTTTAACAGAAAGGTTAGGGAAAGTATCCAGGTTCAGAAAGAAAACATATTTTCTTTAATTCACAAAAATCTAGTTTAATATAAAAGACACAAGGGTAGAGTAGGGGAAATATTTGAGGCAAGGAAATGCAAACCAAGGAGATAATAAAGAATATGGAGGTTAATGTGATTGAATTGCAATATTTATGTGTATTGAAGTGGCTTGGTGATGAACATTATATAGAAGAAATAATATTCAGTAATTTAAAAAGAAATTTGCATTCATATACCACAAAAAATATCCAAATGTGCTAAATGATACTACTTCTACAAGGGCATTCATGGTGTACTTGGGGCCATTAGAAACTTATTTTAAACAATGTAGAATCAAGCAAATAAAAAGATGGTACCTGGAAACAGACTAAAGTATAACATCCTTAACTTAATTTTGTTTATTCTCTTTACCTATATGTGAAGGCATCAGTAGAAAAATACTTCTTTATCTTATGATCTCATAGTTGATGTTCAGAGGAAGAGAAAATCATCTTCCCTTGAATTATTGGCAACTGCCAGTGTAGAATTAATTCCATTTATTTTTCAACCCAAGTCTATGCCAATAAATTGAATAGCCTTGAAATCAGGAATATGGCATCATTTGGTTTGCTTTAGTGATAATATTCACATTAAAAAGCTGTCTGGCTACAATTTCTATCCTATATATTTACATTCATGAATGAAAATTGTACAGGATGTGAAAGAGCTCATTATTTGAATTCTGCTGATCAAAATGCCATAGGTCTCTTTCATTTCTTTTTCATTTTACCTGGAGTGTATTCCTGGGAGAATGCTTGCAAAAGCTCCAGCTGGTGTACAATAGAACATTCTACTAAAGAGCAACATGAGCCACAGGCATGAAAGCACACCTGTGCCTCATTTATGCCTTTGAATTTAACACAATAAGTATGCTATTATAGTGGACTTGCTGAGCTTTCAGTGTATGTACACAGGATGGCTAAAACATTCTCCTACAGAAATATTCACATCTGAGTATGTTCATGGTTTGAATTTCCATTAATGATTTTTTTTTCTGAATTCATACAGATCATGTTGGAAGCAGAAAGAAATCCCTGTTTTTTTTTTCATTCATCAATTTTTTTATATGTGACAAATAATTCTCATGGTACCCACTGTGTTGGATCTAATTAAGATGCTGAAGATGAAAGGATAAGTAAAGGAGTTAAGTTTCTGCTCAAAGAAGGGAAATAATATAAAATAGTGCATATAGATTTAGATTTATTAATTTTATACCATAATATATTTACAAACAATTTTGTCCATATTGCCTAGAGAACATGCTATCAATGGTATCTTGGAGGTTTCATAAACTGTATTAGAAGATCACTCAAAATGAATTATTTTCTTCTTATTAGATTAAATTCTAAAGAAAAAGTTCCAAGTGACCCTTTAAAATCATATGTTTTACTTAATGTAGGATAAATCCAGATAAAATTATTGATTGTCTATCTGCAGAACACATTTAACTTTACTGTTAGTCTCACCTTCAACAACTTATTTGGTTCTCTAATTAGTATGAAAAATAAGGAAATGTATCTAAAATTACAGTTAATATACACATGGGAAATCAACATCATAAATAATTGCTAAACATCTATTTTTAAGTATTCATAATATCCATAGGGTTTCCACTTCTCAGTATTTGGAAGGGGAATGTGCTCTCTATTTACCTATTGTTCATATTGAATTTTTATTCTGACAATAAACTCTGTGTAGACCTGAGTATCAGGTCCTCTCACTGTGGCAAGCAGAATTCTTGGTGGAGAATGTTGGTTCAAACAATACACTTCAATACATATTCTTTAGTGTACTTCATTGCCTATTAGAAGAATTTGCCATTTACCATTCACCCATTAATCTATACCTAGTAAGTCCAGAATTTACTTTTTATCCAGGTGAGCTGATTTTGGTAGAAAATATAATGCAATTGGAATTAATCAATACGATTTTTTTGTTTCACACTTCTTTTACTGAACATAATGTTCTTAAGAATTAACTATATTTTGGAATATACAAGAATATACATTTTTAAGAGAATTCACCATAGTTGTTTTATTTCTTAGTTCATAAATATTCTGATTTTTCTGTCTTTCACTTACCTAAATAATGCTATTAGTATCACCACACAAATTTTATATGGACATATGGTGTCAATTCTTTTGGATATATATAAAAGATAAATTTGGAAATATTAGTTTAACTTTTTGAGAAATCACTAACGCATTTTCTACAAAGGCTACTTATATGCTAGTCTGTATTCTCACCAGTAGTTTTCGATGTTTCCATTTCCTCCCAAATTTTTCTATATTTGTCATGATGTAGAATAGTCATATTGTATGGTAGTCCTACAGAAACATGACCTTTTGAAGGAATACTCATTGACTTCCAAAGTGACCGTACCAATCTACTCTCTGTTAGATTTTGTTCACCAACATTAGAGAATGAAGGTTGTTCTTTATCCCATAACCTCACCATCAACTTCTCTGTCATTTTTTTCATGGTTGTAATTTAATTTTTATTTCATTATTATTTTTATTCAAAGTAACAAGTACGTATAGTTTTGGAAGCAAAAACAACATAAGGGCTCATGGAGAAAACCAACAATTCTATTTTCTTTACCTCGCTCTGTTTGCTTCTCAATTTTTTTTTTTAGGGCTCAGCTCCAAATACTTAATTAGCACATTTATACCACATAAAATTAGCACATTTATATCACTATTTCTCATCAGTTGTGCTCCTGCAATGATTGATAGATAGAAACTTTCACTCAAATGACTCTGTACCTCAACTCTTTCTGTTTATGTTTTTTTTTATTTAAACATTTATTTATTACATCAAATTACATCTCCATCACAGCTCCCCCCCTCCACCCCTACAGGTTCTACCCTCCCACCCTCTACCACCTCTCCCACCTATCCTACTCCTCCAGAATGGGGTGCCCCCACATATCAGTGCCCCTCTGTTAATCAGTCACATGAAGGCTAAGAATTTCCTCTTGCACTGGTTACCTACATGGCAATTCCACTAGAGTGAAGTGTCCCACTAACAGGTAACAAAGTCTGTGTTCCTATTCCTTTGGGTTTGTTGATTGTAGGATGGTTATCCTGTACTAATTTTTTGATAACACCCATTCTGATTATGGTGAGATGGGAAGGCTCCAAAGAAAAGATCCAAACCTGTGGTCATACAGATGATCCTGGTTAAAATCAGTAAGTTAGAAAATAAAACCTAAAGATCGAAGTTTTGAGAGTGAACCTTTGTGGAGGTGGTGGGAAGGATAAGGATGTGAGGGTAATAAAAGACAGGAAATGGTAAGAGTAAAAAGAAGATATTGCATAAATGCTTGAAAAGTTATTTTAAAAAGTATCCACATGTACTTGTATTCCAATAATGCTTATAGCTTCACTACTTTTACTCCTTGTAATGTATTTTTTAATAATTTATTCTCTCACATATTACATCCCAACAGAAGTTTCCTGCTCCATCCTATCCTCTGAGCCCCACTCTCCACCTCCTCCCTCCCCTTTCACTCCTCCTCCTTTCCCTTCATAAAAGAATAGGCCTCCAAGATACATCAATCAAATATGGCATATAAAGTTGCAATGAGATTAGGCACCTTCCCTCATGTTAAGGCTTTAAAAGGCAACTGTGTAAGACAAGGGTCTCCAAGCAGGCAAAACCATCAGAAAGAACCCCCAGCTCCCTCTGTTAGGAGTCCAACAAAACACCAATTACACAACTATAACGAATATAGAGAGGGCCTAGGTTGGACTCATCCAGGCTCCTTGATTGTCAGTTCAATCTCAGTGACCAACTGTGAGCCCAGGTTTGTTGATTCTGTGGGTTTCTTGTGGTGTCCTTTACCTCTCTGGCTCCTACAGTCCTTTGTCCTCCTACTTCACAAGATTCCCCAAGCTCTCCCTACTGTTTGCCTGCCTGCGGTCTCTGCACCTGTTTTCATCAGTTGCTGGATTAATACTCTCTGATGACAATTGGATTAGACAGTAATCTATGAGTATAGTAGAATATCATGAGGAATCATTTAATCAACTTTATTACTTTTTTGCCAGTCATATTTGGTTCCATCCTAGGTGTCTGGGCCATTTGGCCTCTGGACTTTGGCTCTCTAGGCAGTATCAGGGGTGGGCTACCTCTCATGGCATGGGTTTTGAGCCACACAGACATTGGTTAGTCTCTCCCAAAATTTCTGTGCGACCTTTCCCTAAACACATCATGCGGGCAGGATAAATTGTAGTTTGAAATTTTTGATGGGATTGGTGTCCCAATCCAACTCAGCCACAAAGCCTTGGAATCTGTTAATATTCCAAGTACTTTCATTTCAGTGTTAAATATATTGGGTTTATACATTTTTAAGTTGTTCTACTATAGTAGAATACTATTGCTCTTAACTTTTAAAGTATACTTAAAAGATATTTCAAAGTGCTTCCTGTATTTTAAATTTGAAATTTATTAAATTGTTTCATTTGAACTGGGTAATGTTTTAAAATGTGCAAAGAGGGTAATACTGTGTGATATTCAAAAGACTTCATTTTTTCTCATTACAGAACAAGAAGAATTTTCTTCTGTCCATTTTACTATACTTTTGCCAAAATAGTTGAAAATTGTATTCGCCCTATTTAGAAACTTGACTTTATAAAGAATTCCCTAAGCACCAGTTTTTACCTTACTCAGACATTGAGTTCAGAGAACATTTTTCTTGATGGTGTCTGCATTGAGTTAGACTTACAAGAAATCAATTACAGAATCAAGGAAAACTTTTTCTATATGCTTGTACAAAAGTTGACTAATGAGTCACCCTGGTAGTAATCAAAGAATTCTGGGTAGTTTACTTCATTCTTTAAGCACCTTCCAATATTCTTGATCCAGAAAAATGCTTTACTTCATCCCTGACTGCTTTTGGAGTTATTTCTTTTTCTGTTCTCTGTACTTTACACACTCCTTTTCTTTATGCTTATTTTTCTAGAATTTCTTTCTTGACAAAATCAATATTCTTTTTGATCATATTTCAATAGAGTTTTCTAGTGAAATTATGCAATATAGATATTTTATACTCCATTTGCAATTAAAATTGTAATCATATTCTAACCTAGAAAATTTCAACATATGCAAATTTTCAATATATGTATTACAATAACTATGATACACATTATGCTATCACATTATGGGAAAATTTCTTTAATGAATTTCATGAAAAATTTTAAATTTAAGTATTGCAACATGTTACATTTAATGCTTCTATTACTATTGAAATTATTATGCTCACAAGAAAAATAAAACTAAATTTCAACTACTGAAAAATGTTTTTTAGAAACATTTATTACTATACAAGTAAACAAGATATCCAATTTTTAAATATTTTATATTACTTTTAGAAAAAGTAAAATCATGCAAAAATATCTGGTGACAAGTGACTCATGTTACTAGTGTCTGAACAGCTAACTCTTCTAGTGTTCTTAGCTGTATTTTGAGCATTATGTCCATTCTCCAATTTATATGTACCTTATTTATATCACCATTTGAGAGTTTCATAGTTGTCTCATTAAAAAATTTGAAATTAATCAACTTAAATTTCCAGTGGTAGGTGGAAGGTAAAACAAATTGTGTTATGTACATACAAGGAAAAATTAATTTGTAAAATCAAAAAACACATGTTACATAATGGAACCTTGTTTGGTGATCATTGAGAACATTATCGTAAGTGAAAGAACTCTAACACAGACAAATGTTATACAATTACACATTCATATGCTCATATTGATGATTACCATGCATTTTAAATAGGTTATTGAAGTCATTTACTTATGGTTCTATTGGGTTTTGTGTTTATTTCTCTTACAATATTTTGGTCTTTGTTGATATACAGAAATAATTTATATATTATAAACATTACCATTCATTGGCTATAATAAAAACATCTCATTACATCCCACATAATTGGAAAAAATGTGTTACAATCATTATCCTACTCCATAATAGTTCAAGAAAATATGGGCAAATGTTTCAAGGTATTGACATATTCACAGAACTTTTGAGGAACATTACAAAAGCTTAGGCAACTAAAACAAAAATAGATAAATGGTATTCCACTAAAACAAAAACCTTCTACATAACAAAAGACCAAAACAACATATTTAAGAGACATGTTTAAATGGTGAGAACACATCTATGTCATTGTTTGATAAATAATTGCCTTAATTTTGTTTCTATTATTATAAATGCCATGACCAAAAGCAACATTGGGAAGAAATGGTTTATTTCATCTTGCAATTCTCAGATCACATCATCATTAAGGAAGTCAGGGTAGGAACAAAACGTAGCAATCTGGAGCCAGAAACTAAAGCAGAGGCTATACTGCAGTTGTTCTCAAGATTCCTAATGCTGTGACAATTTTATTTCAGTTCCTCATGTTGTGGTGATCCCCAACCATAAATTTTTTGTTGCTATTTCATAACTGTAATTTTGCTACTGTTATGAATCATGATATAAGCACCTGATATGCAGGATATCTGATATGTGACCCCTGTGAAAGGGTCATTGAAATCCCAAAGGGGTCGTGACACTGCCATAGAGGAACACTGCTTACTGGATTGCTCCACATGGTTTGTTCACCCTAGTGTTTTTGCACAATGCAGGCCAAACTGTCCAGGACTAACACTCTCCACAATGAGCTTGGCCCTCACAAATCAAGCATATGTCAAGAAAACTTTATGGAACTGAGGTTCACTCTTCTAAGATGACTTTAGTTTGTGTCCAGTTCACAAAAATAACCAATACAGAAGTTAATATCCAAAGTATGTAAATATTTAGGCAACTAGGAAATACAACAAAAATGTGGTTTTTTTGAAGCGCAAGGGCTCTGAAAAGACATTTATCAATAAAGACAGACAAATGGCTGCCTGATGATGAAAAATTCTTAACATTGTTGACAAGATAATGCAAACTGAAAACTTAATGAGGTATAACACCACATCTGTGACAATGAATAAATGAAATAAGTGTTGTAGCTGATGAAGTTAAAAATGGATAATTATTTACTGTTGATGAAACATAAATTAACTCAATCATGGAAAATAATTAGCACAAAATGATCCAGTAATCCCACATTTATAAGGTATTTACAAATAAAAGAATAGCATTCAATTTCTCAATTCTGTCATTTTTTATAACATTTATGACATTATATTAGGTGAGATAAGGGGCAAACATATCCTTTATGTGAAAAAGTTTGAATTCATAGAAGCAGAGAGTAGAATTTTTACTACTAGGGGATAAAGTAATGAGGTTTGTTGGAGAAATGCTAATCAAAGGATATAAAATTAATTATACAGGAGAAAATAATAAAATATATAACTAAAACATGGTGACTATAGCAACAATGAAATCTACTCTGGAGAACTGCTGAGATTAGATTTTTAAGTGTTCTCACCACTAGAAATGACAAGTGTGAAAGATAATGTGGTAACATGTTAATTAACTCAATTTAACCATCCTACATGTTTTGAAAAAAACATGTTATACATGATAAACTCATAGAATATTTATTTGATAAATAAATAATAAAAATGAAATTACTAAATATATCACACAAGATTTCAACTATTAAAATCTATATTATGGTTAATGTATTTATTTATTCAATTTTACTGCATGTGTTTTAGGAATTAATACACACAAATATATAAATATGCCATATTTTTAGATTTGTGTAAGAGTTAACATGTAAATGTTCTTATTTTTATTTAATAAAAGTTATTTTTTAAAGATGACTTGTTTTGTATTTTGTATCTACTATATACATCGTAAGGCTACCATTGTAATTTTATATATCTCACCAAAATTCTACATTCAGTTTATTTGTCCTTTAAAATATATTTTGTCTCATACATATTACATATATGTGAACATTATTTTCATGTACTCCAAAAGTTTTTGTATTTTGATTGAGTAGTGTGCAACATTTATAGTTAACATTATTGATACAGTTTGAATTGTTTCTCCTAATTTGTTTACTGTAGAGAGCTGCAACGTGCCGCGCCCTAAAGATGGCGTCGGTTTCCGCCTTCCACCAGCCCGACGGTGAGCGCTCTGGGTGGTAAACAAGTCCATATTTGGCTAAGACCGCTGATCTGGCTTGCTTCCGCATACGTGGGCCTCTAAGATAGCACCACGTGGCTTTACTTGATTGGCTGTTCATATAGTATTTAGCCTGTGGGTTGGGTCTGCCCGGGCATTTGGAAGACTGTTTTCAAGGGACCTGAATAAACTGCTTTAGAAGAGATTTTGTGAGTTGCGTCATTCTTGCTGGTCGAGAGGGACGCGACAAGTGGTGGCCCGTACTGGGAACCAGAAAAGACTCAGAACTCCTGCAGTCAGGGGCAGTGCACTGGTAAGTTCCTGGGATAAATTGGGACAATAAAGTTTCATGGAAATAGTGAACACAAGGTAAAGTTTCTCGGAGATAGCGAACAAAAGGTAAAGTTTCGCGGAGAGAGTGAACAAAGGGTAAAGCTTCACGGGAAGTTGCGAACAAAAGGTAAAGTTTCACGGGGAAACTGCGAACCGAAAGTAAATTTTTAATCATGGGATTGTCTGAGTCACATCCAATTTTTCTGGCTCTTCAGGAGCTACTTTTAGCTAGGAATTTGAAACTTAAAAAGTCAACCCTAGAGAAATTTTTGAATGAATGCGATTCCGTGGCTCCGTGGTTTGCGGTGTCAGGGAATCTTACGGTATCCTGCTGGGACAAATTAGGCAGGGACTTGGATTTTGCTTGGGAGCAAGGGACTCTGAAGCATGGAGTAAGACCGATTTGGAAGATGGTAAGGAGTTGTTTAGAAGATCAGAGATGCTGTAATGCAATCAAGGAGGAAGAATCAGCCTTGGAACTGCTGCAAGGGGAAAGATCTGAGGAGGCAGACAGTGAAAAGGAAATTTACAAAGGCGAAAGACCTGAGCAGGCAGACAGTGAAAAGGGAAGCAAAAGGAAGGTCCCTCTCTATACGGATCTTAGAGATTTTAGAGATTTTAGAGATTTTGAGGACTCAGAGGGCACAGATTCTGAAGGGGAGCTACACGCTCTAATAGAACATTTGGAGAGGACTGCTATTAGAAAAAGGGAAAAGAAAAGGGTAAAAGAGAAAGACACGTTGGCGGCAGTTGGTGTAAGTGAAGCCGTTGCCACAGCGCCTTCAGCCACGTTGGCGGCGGTCGGTGTAAGTAAAGCCGTTGCCGCGGCGCCTTCAACTCCCCCTCCATACCCAGAAGCCATTCAGATAGATCAGCCTGTTCAGTCCCTGAAAGTAGGGAGATCTTTCTGCCCGGGGATGTGGACACAAGTAAGAACAGAATTACAGTTTGCCTATCCGGGATACCAAGACCCACAAGGGAACAGGTACGAGGAACCGCTTGATTTTAAAGTAGTTAAATCCCTTGCAGAGTCGGTTCATACCTATGGAATTACCGCTTCTTTTACATTGGCTCAAGTAGAAGCATTAAGCAGACATTGTATGACTCCGAGTGATTGGAGTGGCCTGGCCCGCGCCTGCTTAAGTCCAGGGCAATATTTAGACTGGAAAGCTTTCTTGATTGAGTATGCCACTGAGCAAGCAGCCATTAATCAGAGAGATGGAAATTCAGCCTGGGATAGAGATATGCTACTTGGGCAGGGGAGATTTGCCAACCAGCCGACAGGATATCCCAATCAGATTTATGAACAAATAAACCAGATAGCGATCAAGGCTTCGAAATCCCTTCCTAACAAAGGGGAGGTGAGTGGGAACTTAACTAATATTCTACAGGGCCTCATGGAGCCCTTTTCAGACTTTGTAGCACGAATGGTTGAAGCAGCAGGGAAGATTTTTGGTGACCCGGATGCTGCCTTGCCACTAATAAAACAGTTGGTCTATGAGCAATGTACCAAAGAGTGTAGAGCCGCTATCACCCCTTACAAGAACAAAGGCCTAGAAGCCTGGATGAAAGTGTGTAGAGAACTTGGAGGGCCGTTAACTAATGCTGGTCTTGCTGCCGCAGTAGTACAGTTGACCAGAAAAGGTGGAGGAAGTTCAGGAGTTTGTTTTAAGTGTGGCAAGATGGGACACTTTAAAAGACAGTGCCCCAGGGGAAGGAGTACAGAAAGTACAGGAAGTGTACAATGCCCCAGGCGGCCGGGGTTATGCCCAAAATGTAAAAAAGGGAACCATTGGGCTAATGAATGCCGTTCAGTGACAGACATCCATGGCCAGCCTTTAACTCAAGGTTATGGTGGCGCTCGTCCAAAAAACGGACAGCGGGGCCCACGACCTCAGGGCCCACAAATATATGGGGCAGTAGAGAATCAGGACAAAGAACAGAATCAAGAGAGATGGCCAACCCTCCGCCATCCTAGAGACCGCAGAGAGCCACTGCAGGCTCAGCAGGATTGGACCTCTGCTCCACCACCAGACTCGTATTAACGCCCCAAATGGGGGTCCAGTTAATTGAAACAGATTTTAAAGGACCCCTTGAACCTGGTACAGTTGGTTTGCTGTTAGGGAGGTCATCATCAGCCTTGAGAGGACTTATTGTCCATCCTGGAGTTATAGATCCAGATTATACAGGAGTGGTTAAGATCATGGTAGCCTCCCCCCGTGGTATAACGGCTATCTCTCCTGGAGATAGAATTGCTCAGTTGATCATGTTGCCGAGCTTACATGATCGCTATGCGGCAAAGGATTGAGAGAGAGGAAAAGATGGTTTTGGGTCCACGGGCACAGATCTGACTTTTCTCTCCTTAGATTTGGACCAACGCCCCGTCTTGGAGTTAAAAGTTGATGGGAAAAAGATCCTGGGCCTTTTGGATACTGGGGCTGATAGGAGTATCATAGCAAAGAAAGACTGGCCTTCAGGTTGGCCCGTACAAGCCTCTTCTCAAACAGTTCAAGGCCTGGGTTATGCTAAGACTCCAGATATGAGTGAAAGATTATTAAAGTGGCAGGACCAAGAAAACCGCTCAGGAGAAATGCAGCCATATGTACTTGAGCTCCCTATCTCCCTTTGGGGAAGAGACCTTTTAAAGGATATGGGATTTAAATTGAGTAATGACTATTCTGATTCAGCCCAACATATGATGCAAGATATGGGATATGCTCCAGGCTTTGGAATAGGAAAATATTTGCAGGGGCGGAAAAGTCCCATATCTATGCAGCAAAGACAAAAGAGACAGGGCCTGGGTTTTTCCTAGGGGCCACTGAGGAGTGCATTCCCATAACTTGGAAGACGGAGGATCCAGTATGGGTTCCTCAGTGGCCACTTTCCTCTGTAAAATTGAATGCAGCCAAAGAGTTGTTGGATGAACAGATGTCTTTAAAGCATATAAAACCATCTTTATCTCCCTGGAATACACCTATCTTTGTCATTAAAAAGAAATCTGGAAAATGGAGATTATTGCATGACCTGCGTGCCATAAATCAACAAATGCAGATCATGGGCCCAGTGCAACATGGCTTGCCGCTTTTATCATCTTTGCCAGCCTCATGGCCCATAATAGTTATAGATATAAGGGATTGTTTTTTCTCCATCCCTTTGTGTGCCAAAGATAGTGAGAGATTTGCATTTACTGTTCCATCCTGTAACCATGAGGAACCTGATCAGCGGTTTGAATGGGTTGTATTACCCCAGGGCATGGCAAACAGCCCCACTATGTGCCAACTGTATGTGGGGGAAGCCATTGCTCCCTTGAGAAAGAATTTTCCAGATTTGAGATGTGTTCATTATATGGATGATATCTTACTGGCAGCTAAGAGTGAACAAATGTTAGATCAGGCCTATGAAGAATTAGTTCAATTATTAAAAAAGAAAAGGTTGTTTATTGCTCCTGATAAGGTTCAAAAGGAAAATGTGGTTGATTATTTAGGAGCGAAGGTTGGACCTGAAAAGATAATACCTCAAAAGATTGAGATAAGAAAAGATAATTTAAGGACTCTAAATGATTTTCAAAGGTTGTTAGGAGATATCAATTGGGTAAGAGGCTATTTGAAGCTACCAAATTATGAAATAAGACCCCTATATGATATTTTGAAAGGTGATTCAGCACTTAATTCTCCTAGGCAATTAACAGTAGATGCAAGAAAAGCTTTATGTAAAGTGGAAGAAAGATTGCAGAGTGCCTTCCTAAAGAGATGGCAGGAAGGACAGCCCATTGCATTGTGCATATTTGCCACCTATGGTCAACCTACAGGATTGTTATGGCAGGATGGACCATTATTATGGACCTATTCAAAGATTTCTCCAAAAAAATCCATAGAACATTATCCCACTGCAGTTGCTGCTTTAGCCTTGAATGGTATCCAACAATGCTTGCAGTCTTTCGGAGTTGCTCCTGCCAGTATAATAGTGCCCTATTCCAGTCATCAAATTAAGATTTTGTGTGGCACTGTAGATGATTGGGCAATATTGCAATGTAGTTTTGAAGGAGTGATTGATAACCATTATCCTAAGCATCCATTGCTATCATTTTTTAAGGAGAACCCAGTGATATTCCCTAAGGTTACTTCAGCAGTACCACTTCAAGGGTCACCAAATGTGTTTACTGATGGCTCAAAGACAGGCTGTGGAGCCTATTTGATAGAAAGACAAGAGCCCGTGTTATGTCAATTTCAACTGGGCTCCCCCCAAATAGTAGAGTTGAAAATAGTAATTGAGGTGTTTAAAAGATATCAATTTGCATTCAATTTGATCTCAGATTCAGTCTATGTGGTAAACGCAGTGAAAGTATTAGAATTAGCAGGTCCTATTAGAATAGTAGTACTGTATGTGCCTTATTACAAGAGTTACAAGTTTTAATCTGGCAAAGAAAAAGGTGTTTTTATATTCAACATATCAGAGCACATACAGGATTACCTGGACCATTAAGTGAGTGTAATGATAAAGTTGATCAATGGACTAGGATGACATGCATTTTTTGGAGATCATTCCTGGATCAAGCCAGACAGTTTCACCAATTATTTCATGTAAATGCAAAAAACTCTACAGCAAAAATTCCATTTGTCTAGAGCAGATGCTAGACAAGTGGTTTTGGACTGTCCTAAGTGTGTGATTCATCATCATCCTCCCAGTGTGGGAGTGAAACCTAGAGGGTTGATGCCACTCAAAATCTGGCAAATGGACGTTACCCACATTTCAGAGTTTGGAACCTTAAAATATATTCATGTATCTGTGGATACCTGCTCAGGTATCATACATGCTACACCTATGAGTGGAGAAAAGGCTCGCAATATCATAGGACATTGCTTAGAAGCCTGGGCTGCATGGGGAAAACCACAGCAGCTGAAAACGGACAATGGACCAGCCTATACGGCTCAGTCCTTTGTCTCCTTCTGCAACCAGATGGAGGTACAGCTTAATCACGGATTACCATACAATCCTCAAGGACAAGGAATTGTTAAGCGTGCTCATCGCACCTTGAAAGAATGCTTGCAAAAACAGAAAGGGGGAATAGGCCAAGGCCGTACCCCCAAGGAGAGAATGTCTTTAGCCTTATTTACTTTAAACTTTTTCAATTTGGATGCTCAAGGCCGCTCAGCAGTGGACAGACATCAGGATTCCCATGGTCCACCTAAAAGCATGGTGAAGTGGAAGGATATTTTGACAGGCTCTTCGCGGGGGCCTGACCCCTTGCTAACATGGGCGAGAGGGTCTGTTTGTGTTTTTCCTCAGGATCAACAAGATCCAGTGTGGGTGCCTGAACGCCTTGTGAGGAAGATTCGTCATGAAGACCTTCCTAAGGATCCTGGTGATAGTAGCAGTGAGTATGTCAGGAATGACCGAGCAGAGATGGGGGATCCTGTCGATATTCCCAAAGCCGATGCCGGTCAGACATGATGCAACTGTGTTTCCACACTTATTTATCAGTAGTAGAAGCCTAGGCTTACCCTACCTTCCCTTTGATGATCAGAGAAGCCCTATAGAGGGTAATAGAAATGTCAGCTTGAAAGGTAGTCTGTGCTTTTTAATGAGCTTCAATAGGTCAGATGATACAGAATGCATTAAATTGTCTCAGCAGCAGATTTTTTTACCACAACTGAGGTTTGGGGGTAGGAGTGGTGGTTTGTTTTCAGGCAATGGTTCTCGTCTTGAAGGATGGTGGCCCACACGAGTTTCTGACCGGGACCCCCCCAGACAGCCACGCTGGGCACCTTTTTGTAGAGGATCCACAGGAGAGGAAGGACCTTTTCCCTGGATTGGATGTCAGGAGCACAGAGCAGTTTGGGTTCAACAAGATTATTTTTCCTTTAGTCCCATGATTAGTAATATATTGAATAAGTCTTGTACAGGAATGCTTGATATATCTACTGGGGATCCTCAGCAGACTGCCACCAATCCTTTTGATTTGTGGCTTTTGTGTGGGGTAAATGGAAGTTGCATGGACTTGGGATCTGTCATTATGCTTGGGGGAGGAGTTTATCAAAGAGGTAATTTTTCCCTAGGGTCCGCTACCAAACTGGATTTTTCTAGTGGTAGTGGCTCTGGTACTTGGAATTCTTTGTTTCATTCTTACCGCAATAAGACCTTTTCAGCTTCACCATTATGTCTCTTGCCTCCTATTCTGTGGATTGTAAGTAATGGGAGTGCATCCTTGGGTGAAGAAAAGTTAGTATGCACTCCGGGCATATGTTTTTATGCCCTGTGTTGGAATGCCACAGCCTTTCCTGTGGCTCTGGTGACTAGAATGCCTCGATATGTACCAGTTCCTGTAGAGGCCCCTAATACCATGATGCTATTCAGGTTTAAAAGAGATTTTGGCATCACTGCAGCTATTGTTACTGCCATAACTATTGCTGCTGTGGGAGCTACTGCCTCAGCTATTGCCTTGTCTAGTTCTATACAGACTGCCAATGCCCTGAATAACATCTCAGACACTGTAGCACAGGCATTGGATACTCAGACCTCTATGAATTCTCATCTCAAAGGAGGCCTTATGATAGTTAATCAACGCATAGATTTAATACAAGAACAGATTGATTCTCTTTGGCAACTGGCACAATTGGGGTGTGAGTGGAAAATGCAAGGTTTGTGTGTTACTTCCATGCAGTATCAAAATTTTACCAAGGCTGCTAATTTGTCTAGACAATTGTCAAAGTTCCTCTTACAGGATTGGTCGGCTGAATTTGAAAATTTGATGAGAGAGCTGAGAGCGACAACCGTCCACATCAATTCCACTCGGTGGATCTGAGCCTGGCCACTGGTTTGACTTCCTGGATACAGACGGCTATTGATCATCTTAAGGAGTGGGCGGGCATAGGCTCTTTGGCGATACTGATGATACTAGCCTGTCTGGTTTGCCTATGGTGCATCTACAAAATGAGAGCCACACAAAAGCGTAATGCAGCCATGATTATACAAGCCCTTGTCGCCATTGAGGCGGGCCAGTCCCCTCAGGCATGGCTCGCTGCCATGAAGCCTTAAATTTTCACTGAGCATAGTCCCTGCTCACTGAGGTATTCGTTCCATGGATATTAGGGTCTGGCAAGTCAATGACGGAGTTGACCGGTAAGTCTCGGCCACCTAAGACAGGGCAGCCCCGAGTGGGGAGGCTGACCCAGAGACGGGTAAGAGTTTGAGCATCGCCCTCCTACAAGCTCAGGCCCACCGTGAGATCCCCAGATATGGGGATTACATAGCCTTTCCAGGGACTTCTACCAACTTTAGAAAAAATAAAAAAGGGGGAACTGTAGAGAGCTGCGACGTGCCGCGCCCTAAAGATGGCGTCGGTTTCCGCCTTCCACCAGCCCGACGGTGAGCGCTCTCGGTGGTAAACAAGTCCATATTTGGCTAAGACCGCTGATCTGGCTTGCTTCCGCATACGTGGGCCTCTAAGATAGCACCACGTGGCTTTACTTGATTGGCTGTTCATATAGTATTTAGCCTGTGGGTTGGGTCTGCCCGGGCATTCAGAAGACTGTTTTCAAGGGACCTGAATAAACTGCTTGAGAAGAGTTTTTGCGAGTTGCGTTGTTCTTGCTGGTCGAGAGGGACGCGACAGTTTACTCTTTGTTATATGTGCCCCTTTTATCCCCTAATTCTCAGTTACTGTCTAATTTTTCAATAATAGAAGGTGTTTTATTATGATACTTAATTTTGTTTAATTATTTTTCAGTGATATATATGGTTGTGATAATATGGTTAATATAAACTCTAAATTAGAATTTATTTTCAATTTGTGTCAAATTAATTAGAATGAGTTACAAGATTCAATAATATTTATTAAATTACTCCCTCTAGTATACTTTTATTCTACTATTGTTACACACTATGTAAATGATAGTGTATATAATTTTATTGCATTTGAGAAGTCTAAGAGAAAAGAAGAAAGCAAATATATCACTTATTTTTTTCCGTATTAATCATCTTATAGTTTGTCTTTATTTCTTCTGTGCTTGATGAATTTACACTGACACAGTTTCATGTAAATTTTATTTATTTGATGATTATATATTACTATGAATCACCTTTGTTCTCAATCACTATATTAGTGCCGCTATCTTCAAATAGTATATGTGTGTGTGTGTGTGTGTGTGTGTGATAAATATTTATATACTCCTATAAAACAAATTAAAATAATAGGTTCTATAATAGTTCTTACTATCTATATGTATTCCAAAATTCTCTTTTCTAGGTTAAAAACAACATATTTGTTCCACATACCCAGTGGATCCTATTTGAGATGTATATATGGTAAAAGTGAGTTATGAACCTGAACTCCATAATTTTCTATGCTGAATAGCACAATCCTTGAATTCCTCTTTGCTTGTCTTTTCATGTGCTCTATCCTGCTCATACTCCCACCATGATATCATTTTCTTTTATTCTTCTCTCGTAAAATACATCCATACCACAGTTTTCCCTCCCTCCTCTTCTCCTAGTCTCTCCCCCCTCACATCTCCCCTGGATCCAACCCTCTTCTTTTCCCTTGAGAAAAGAACAGACCACGCAGGGATATAAAACAAACATGCCATGACCAAACATGGCATGAGTTACAGTAAGAATATGTGCAAACCCTTATGTAGAGGCTGGACAAGACAACCCAGTAGGAAAAAGAGGGTCCCAAAGGCAGGCAAAAGAGTCAAGGACACAATTGTTTCTCTGTTAGGAGTCTCACAAAAACCCCAAGCTATCCTGTACTACACGGCAAAAATCCGATTATAAGCTAATAGATAACAGGATAACTATCTTACAACCAACACACCAAAAGGAACAGGAACATAGACCTTGTTACCTATTAGTGTGACACTTTGCCCTAATAAAGTTGCCATATAGGACCCCAGTGCAAAAGGAAACTCTTAACACTCATATGACTGTTGAACTGAGGGGGGCTGATATGTAGGGGCAACCCACTCCACAGGAGTAGGAGAGGAAGGAGAGGGGTGACAGAGCAGGAGGGTGGAAAGGCGGGAGGGGAGAGAGGACTGTGATAGAGATGTAACCTGAAGTAATAAACAAACGATCAACAAAGACAAAAAGAAAAAAAAAACCCAAGCTAAAAAACCACAACATACTCAATAAATACATAATAATGGAAAGGAAAAAAACACAACATATATGCAGAGAATGGAGTACAACAGATCCATTCAGACTCTATAATTGCCACTTCAGTCTCTGTGAGCCCCTATGAACCCTGCTTAGTTGATTCTGTGGTTTGAGTTCTCCTGGTGTCCTCAACTGTTCTGGACCTTACAACCCCAATACATTCTCCTCCTCTTCATCGGGGATTCTTTGAGCTCTGCCTAGTGTTTTGCTGTGGGCTTCAGCATCTGTTCCCATCAATAACTTGATGAAACCTCTCTGATGAGGATTGGGCTAGGCATCAATTTATAAGTACAGCAGAATATCATGATGAATCATATCATTGACTTATATTTTGGGCCACCGATGTTTGGTTTCATCCCAGGTCTCTGGTCTGTCCACCCTCTGGTTCCTGGCTATCTATAAAGTTCCAGGCATGGGCTCCCTCTCATGGCATGGACCTCATGTTAGACCAATCATTGGTTTGCCACTCCCACAAGTTCTGTGCCACCATTACCCCCAACACACTTGCTGGCAAGACAACTTGTTGGTCCAAGGTTTTGTAGCTCAAGTGTTGTCCTAGTCCCACCACTAGAAGTCTTGTTACTCAATCAAAGAATGAATAAAGAAAATGTGGCACATTTGCATGATGAAGTATTACTCAGCAGTTAAAAAAAAGACATCATAAAATTTGCAAACGAATGGATGGAATTTGAAAAAAATAATCCTGTGTGAGGTAACCCATACTCAGAAAAACAAATATGTAGTCACTTGTAAATGGATAATAGCTGTTAAGTAAAGGATAATCATATTACAATCCACAGATCCAGAGAGACTAAGTAACAATAATATTGTTTAAGTTATAGAATAGCTAGAAGGCCCTTATGCCAGCTGTGGAAATGCAAGTGTCATTTTTTAGAACTCCCAAAGTATGAGTTAAATGAACATGTTTTCTATAGAAAGTACCTGGACTCATACTTTGCTATAGTAATTCAAACTGAATTAACACAATGCTGAAAACAACAAAATACACAGAACTCTGCTACTGTTTGAGCATAGGAAGTGTTTAGTAAGGTTTTATACATTAAAGATTATTCTGTAAGAAGATACTATAGATAGTTACTGTTCATCTTTCTAAGAAGGGAGTTTAGTAATAAGCCCTTAGTATCTTTAAGAGTTTGCCCTCAAAGGGGATTATGGAAGCCCCACAGTTTTCTTTGTTTCCTACATCAAAAACTGACCACTTGTTCTCATATATCTTCACATTAAAGCCCAAACAAATATTAACAACTGATTTTAAAGTTGATCCATCTTATCTATGTAATGAAATACAGCTCTTTAGGTAGAATTTATCAAAATTGTGACGGTTTGTATGAGAAATATATTCCATGTGCTCTGACATTTGAATGCTTGATCTCCAGTTCACAGTGCTCTTTAAGTAGGTTATAGGATCAGCCTTATGGGAAAACATGAGTCACTGGTAGGGAGCAGTGGGGGTGATAGTTTATATTCTTGTTTCACTTCCAGTTTGCTCTGTTTTTTAATCCTATTTATTGTCACTAATATAGGTAACAAGATGTGAGAGTAAGGGAGGCCATCTCTCCCTCAGCCATGCTGGAACAGAGCAGACAAGATGTGGGGGACAGCAGCTCTTCCAAGCTTACACCAATAGGCCAGCTCACCAAAACTGCCACATCCAGGCCAGCTCTACTATGCTGCCAAGGCAAGGTGAAAAGTCTGCTCTCCTGAGTGCTACAGTAGATGAGGAACATTGCCAACTCTCCTGCTCATATGTCTTCAAACCCATCTCTCTTGCCTATTGCAGGTGGCAAGGAAGAAGATGGAGGACATCTCTACCTAGCCCATGTCAAGTGGCTGGGCCATGTCTCCCATGCTCATGCTCTTGGGCCAGCTTGCCTCCACCCTTGACAGTACTGCAGCTGACTAGGGATGTGGTCCACTATCTTCATTACCCTCAGGGCCAGCTCTACCACAATTCACAGGTGAGATGTGGGGCCACTGCTATACAGCCCTCAGACATGGACATATTCCTAGATGGCAGCCCAGACCAAGGACTTCTGTCTGGTCTTTGGTGGTAATAGAATGCTCTTGCTGGAGGGCCATGGACTCAGATATAGCCCCTGGTATTAACACAGGCCAAGACTGCACCATGGTCCAAGGTGATATCACCAGCTACTTACATCAAGCTATTCCTCACTACCCTTGAGTCTCCAGTTCTGCCTCACTTCATTGAGCCCACATCCTTTGGTTTCTCTTTCTCTTCAATTTCTCTACCACGTAATTGTCCCTCTTAGTGGGACTAAGAGTATCTTAAGTGTATGGGATCATCTCAGGAATGGTCACAGAGGGTTATACACTGCTACTGCATTATGGCGCTGGGCAGGGCTCATCTTAGTCATGGTCTCCCTCCCCCACACACCCAGGCCTGCACAGTAACAGACTGGTGATCATATTAGCCTAGCTCTCTGGGCCCCATGATGTTATTCTATTGGTCATCTAGGCTTGTATCCATTCCCAGCCCACCCAAGTAGTCCCATGTAAAGACTATCTGTCTCACCTAGCTCTGCCAAGACAGGGTAGGTACATCCTTCATAATTCATGCTCTACAGTCAATGTCTGTCAGAGAAACGGGGCCAAACGGCTGAAAATTGATGCTGTAATGAATGGAGAGAAAATGGGAACTGTCCAGGAAGCCACTGGTGTGTCATTTCTTAGTTTTGGAAGCTGCAGGCTCTGCACTTCCTATATAATCAGATATATTTATCCCTCTCAGGTCTCTGAGGTGGTTGAAGAATAGATAGCTAGAGTCTCATTGTTAAATTTTGAGTTGTTTAGTAATCAAGAGGGTGTTCTGGATCTAAGAAGATATTTTTAAAATTGTGAGGCAAGTTAGTATGAAAGCTGAGTTATATATAGAACTTTAAATTCATGGTGTAGGGGTTAGATAAATTAGATTTAGAAAATATATAGGGGTTTCTGATACTGTCTCTTAATTCGGGGCATGAAGAGCATTATCAGCATGTAGACTAAAAACAGGAAACAAACAGGAGACTTAATAGACTGAAAAATAAGGTTGAAGTCAGGAAAAACAGGAAATACTCAATAGACTGAAAAACAAGGTTGAAGTCAGGAAAACAGGAAAGACTTAATGGACTTGAAGAAACAAAGTATCTGGCCTGACATTGTTTTCAGCTGCTAAGTGGGCGGAGCCCAAATTAAGCTGAAACAGAGTTCCTCCTATTTAAGGAGAGTGCATGGAGCCCAGAGAGAGAAGAGGCCCCTGATGCTAGAGAGCTCCAAGAGTCCTGCTTAAAAAAGTGCTGGCCATCATTTAATGGCCAGATTTCCCTGAAGCAGAAAGAAGCTGGTGAGCAAAGAAAGCCTGAGCAAGACACCAAAAGGCCAAGGACTAAACCCTGTGTCTCAGCTTTTGCCTAGAGGGGTTTGATCTGTCTGAACAGTGGCCTAAATGAAACTGTGCCTGGCTTTAAGGACTGAGGCAGAGCAGCTGAGTTCCTGATTCAAAAGAAGAAAGTTGGCCTGCAGACGGCTGGGGTCTCCCACAGAGAAGAAAGCATGAAGCCTTATTTAAGGTGAGACTGCAATAACCAACTTACCCTGATGAACCTGCATCTGAGAGATCCAGAAAAAGGACTGCTAAGTGCATTAAAGAATCTACAACAAAGACTGTGTTCCTGACGACTGAGGACCTGCCCCAGAGACTGTATCATTCTAAAAGGTTAGAAAAATAATTATCAATAGGTTTAATGGATAGGTTAAAGGTGTTGTAGGAATTTATAGGATGAATAGTTAAGAAATTATTGGTGTTTGTTATAAGTGAATTTAGTAATAAATAAATAAGTGTTAAATAATAATTTAAAAGATCCGTTACACATGGAGATGGTTAGATAGTAGAATGTTAAAGTCAGGTGCCAAATACATATGGGCTGGACATTGTGAATGTATGCTAAGCCATAAAACTGTCATAATTGTGGACTATTTATTTCTGTTGTTTTGTATTGTATTTATAGTCATAAAAGAAAGAACCATTTGTTGGACTGAAAGGGGGAGCTGTTGGGAGGAAAAAGAAATACCTTAAACTAAAAAAAAAGGGTAGAGGATGGGGTGTTGAGGGGGAGGAGGGTGGAAGGATAGGACTGGAGGGGGAGTAGGGAGGAGGTTGTGATTGAGATGTAACTTGAAGAAATAAAAACAAATTATTAAAAAAATTATCTGTCTGAGGCTCACTCCTGCCAGGGGTCCAGGGGCCCAGGGGTCCAGGCAGGATTCTTTTCATCTCCATCTTACTACTCTTCCTGGGAGCCCATCTGGGCCTGTCCGACACTGGACTGGTTGTTCTTTCATGCTAGTTCCCAATTCAGGGCCCCTGGCAACTAACTGGTGGTAGTCTTTGGCTCACAATTTTCAGGGAATGATAGGCTACTAATCATTCAGATATCCATAGGTCAGAACACTGACCATATATAAACCTCTCTCCTCTGTGCCACCTACTGATGCAAATGTGATCCAGCAGCCTACCCTCTAGGGTAGGACATATAGTTGCTTAATGGCTCTTCAAACTTTAAGTAGGTTTTTGTCTAATATACAGGTTTATTTTTCACTGTAAATGTTAGAGAAGTAGATGTAAGCCTTAAAGTAACTAAATAAATATTAATGGATGTTAGAGAAGTAGATGTAAGCCTTAAAGTAACTAAATAAATATCAATGGATGTCCTTATGAACAAGCATGACCTCTATTACAAGTTGTTTCTATGAGAAATAATAGAGAAAGTTTTGTAGTAATGTTCTACACCATATTAAAATTGGTATGTGTTTTAAAGCACATAGTTCAATCAAACACACTAGCCAGGCTTTTGTTCACCACTACTAGTCACAATTCTCATTAGCACAAATAACAGAATATTGGTTGTAATTATTCTTCAAGGGTAAATATTTTAACATGACTATGTAGGAGATGTACTTTTCAGGACACTAGGGTAATTTAGTCAATAATGTCTTCAGCCCACTCTGTAGTGCTTTCCTGGAATGAAAGCACCAAAGTGAGTCCCTAGTGTACATTCTGAACTTTCAAGCCATAATATGCTCACAGGGATGCCCAGAGAGCATATAAATAGGCATCTAGATGAAATGTACAAAAATTCTTTTACAAAAGTTTTTATTCATTCTTCTTTCTTATGTTACATCGCAACAAAAGTTTCCTTCCTTCCTTATCTCCAAGTCTAGTCCCTTCACCCCCCACCCCATCCACCCCCTCTCCATTTCTTTTGATAAAAGGGCAGGCCTCCCAGGGATACCAAATGAACATGGCATATCAAGTTCCAATAAGACTAGGTACATTCCCTGATATTAAGGGTGGATGAAGCAACACAGTAGGAGCAAAAGCAAGCAAGGGAGCCAGATACAGCCTCTACTGCCAATGTTAAGTGCCCTGCAATAAGAACAAGATATAGACAAAACTGTCATATATATGCAGAGGGCATAGGGACGACACATGCAGGCTTCCTCGTTGTCAGAATCGTTTCTGTGAGCACCTATGAGCCCAGGTTATTTGATTCAGTGGGTATTCTTGTGCTGGTTCTTCACCTTTCTGGCTCCTAAAATCCTTCCTCCCCCTCTTCCACAGGATTACCTAAGCCCTGCCTAATGTGGGTCTCTGAATGTTTTCCCATCATTTGTGGGATGAAGTTTCTCTAATGACAATTAAGCTAGGTAGTAATGAATGAGTATAGCAGAATATCAGTAAGAATAATAATTTTTATATATTTTGGATATTAGCCCTCTCTCATAAGTGGGGTTGGTAAAGATATTTTCTCAATCTGTCGGCTGCCATTCTGTTCTAACGACAGTGTCCTTTGCCTTACAGAAACTTTTCAGTTTCATAAAGTCCCATTTTATTGATTGTTGGTCTTAGAGACTGAGCTATTGATGTTCTGTTCAGGAAGTTGTCTCCAGTGCTAATAAGTTCAAGGATTTCCTCCACTTTCTCTTTTATTAGATTTAGTGTATCTGGTTTTATGTTTAGGTCTTTTATCAAGTTGGACTTACATTTTTTGCAGGATGATAAATATAGGTCTATTTTCATCCTTCTACATGTTGACATCCAATTAGACTAGCACTATTTGTTGAAGATGCTTTCCATTTTCCGTTTTACGTTTTTGAATTCTTGGTAAAAAATTAAGTGACTGTAGGTGTGTGCGTTTATTCTGGATCTTCAATTTGATTGTGTTGATCAACTAGTGAATTTCTATGCCAGTACAATGCTGTTTTTATTACTATTGCTCTGTAGTACAGTTTAAAATCAGGGATGGTGATGCCTCCAGAAGTCCTTTTATTGTACAGGATTGATTTACTCTTTTGGGCTTTTTGTTTTTACATATTAAGTTGAGAATTGTTCTTTCAAGGTTTGTAAAGAATTATGTTGGTATTTTGATATGAACTGTATTGAATCTGTATATTGCTTTTGGTGGGATGGCCATTTTTATTATGTTGATCCTACCTATCCATGAGCATGGGAGATCTTTCCATCTTCTGATATCTACTTCCATTTCCTTTTTCAGGGATCTAGTTCTATTTGTACAGGTCTTTCACTTGTTTGGTTAGAGTTAGCCCCAGGTGTTTTATATTACTTGTGGCTATTGTGAAGGGTGTGGCTTTCCTAATTTCTTTCTCAGCCCAATTATCTTTTTGTAAGGAAGAGCTACTGATTTTTTTTTAGAATTAATTTTGTATCCAGCCACTTTGCTGAAGATGCTTATCCACTATAGGAGCTCTCTGGTGGAATTTTCGGAGTCACTAATGTATATTATTATATCATCTATGAGTAGGGATACTTTGTCATCTTCAAATTTGTATTTCTTCAAATATGATTTTTTTCAATTTGTACCCCCTTGATCTCCTTTAGTTGTCTTATTTCTCTAGCTAGAATTTCAAGTACTATATTGAAGAGATATGGAGAGAGTGGGCAGCCTTGCCTTGTCCCTGATTTTAGTAGAAATGCTTTAAGTTTCTCTCCATTTAATTCGATGTTAACTACCAGCACGCTGCATATTGCCTTTATTATGTTTATGTATGGTTCTTGTGATCTCTACAAGACATTCAACATGAAGGGATGTTGTATTTTGTAGAATGCTTTTTCGTCATGAAAATAAACACCAACAAACCAAATAATCCAGTCAAAAAATGAGGTACAGGGCTAAGCCAAGAATTCACAAAATAATCTCTAATGGCCCTGAGGCTCTTGAAGAAATGTTCAGCATCCGTAGTAATCAGGGAACTGCAGCTGAAAAAAGACTCTGAGATGTTAGGATGATCAGAAAACTGCTTAGATTCTATTGCTATTTACTGGACCCCAAGATGTCGTTACCACCCCAGTGAGTGTATTGTCATATATCCCTGTCTTTGTTGTTTAATTCTGATCTACCTAATTTAAAGTTGATTGGTTGAATAAAGTGGCTACAGCCAGGATTAAGTAGAAGGGAGGTAGGCTGGGAGAAGGTTTGTGGGCTTCTGGAGCAGAAGGATCTCAGGAGTAGGAAACCAGGGGGAGGAAAGGAAAAGACACAGCATAGGTTAGATGGAAGAACATCAATTCCTATCACCTGGAACATTAGCATAGAGTGTAGAATAACAGCCCATAGGGATGTAGGTATATATTAGGATTTTACTTGGGAATACAATTAAAAGCTAGCTTAGATGGGCAAAGATTGCACAGTCCAGACTAAGGCTTGTTAAAATTCCATCAGGTGTCTGTGTTCTTATTCATAAGTGGGCTAAGGGATAACTCTGTTACCCTAATAATATTATTAATCAATTATAATTATTATTTCCTATAACACTGAGATTCTCTCTCCCTCCCATCAAAGTGACTAACATAAAAAACTCAAGTGACAGTACATGCTGGTGAGAATATAGAGAAAAGGGAACATTCCTTCACTGATGGTGGGCATGCAAACTTTTACAACCACCTTGAAAATCAATCTGGTGATATCTTAGAAAATTGGGAATAGTTCTACCTCAAGTCCAAGCCATACCACTCCTGGGCGTACATCCAAATGACACTCCTTCAAATCACAAGGACATCACCTCAACTATGTTCATAGGACCTTAATTCATAAGAGCTAGAAATTCGAAACAACTCTGATATCCTTCAATCAAAGAATAGACAAAAAACAAAAACAAAAAACTATGGTACATTTACCCAATGGAATACTACTCAGCTATCAGAAACAAGGAAATCATGAAATTTGCAACCAAATTGATGGAATTAGAAAAGTTTGTCCAGAAAGATACACAGAAGTGCTGTTATAGGAGTGAACAACCAATGACTAGTCCAGCTTCAGTCCCATATCATGAAATGTACATCTTAATCCCCAAGAAATTTAATGTGAAAGAATCTTCCCTGTTTCAATTGAAATCTTCCTGATATTGACATTAATTTTATATGAAATAATATATAGAATGAAACTGGATTTATCTTTATATTTTTCTTCATATAAATTACTTTCTGTTTGAAATTAATTTGTGTGTTTGGTATATATTTTCCTCTCCCTGCACTGAAGAAATTTAATGAAACTATGAAAATAATTTTAATTATTGAAATTAATTTTCTGTTTTAATTTCTTGGTTGTAGGAAATAAAAATGATGTTATAACACCAATATACAATTTATTTCTATTAGCATATACAAAATAAAAAGAGTTTATTCATCAGCTTAATATTAATGTAGCTTGGATATTATCTAACCACTCTTAAACTTGCAGCCACATCCACAGTGTGAAGTCTTTAGGAATATGACATAATTTAGGAGACATTGCAGTCTTTCCTATAAGACGAAATTAATTAAATAAGGTTATTATAAAGCAGGTCAAATCTTCTATCCCTCAATTTTCTTTATACTCCCAATGACTGAGAAAAAAATGTCAGTTTCATTTCTGCAACTACTAGTTAAAATAAACCTAATTTATAAATATATTGCCCAGCATATAACAAAATACCAAAGGCTGAGTACTTTATACAAAATAAGTATGCTTATTTTGCATTAAATTATAGTTCTGAAGATTCAAGAACATAATAACAACATTCCTGTCAAATCTCATGGTAATTGCCATCACAATGGTGTAAGGACATACAGAAGAGAGAATTAAAAAGGTTATAGGAACTCGAAAACCAAGAATAAACCAGGTTCCTCATAATTATATCAAATTTTTGTTACAGAAACTAACTCATTTCCATAACACCTAGTATTAATCCTTTCATGATGCTTCCCTTGGGTCCCTATCTCTTAACGTTTCAACTACTTGAACACTATCATGCTGAGAAACAAGTTTCCAGCATATCGTGTTTTAAATGAGATTGATGACTTCCATAGACCCATCTTTCTGAAAATTTGATCCCTTTTTGGTGGCTCTAGGAGGTTTACCAAATGAGGTGAGGCCTTGTTGGAAGAAGTATGTCACTGGGGGTGCCGCCTTTGAGGTTTTAAAGAATTGAGCCTTTTCTAATTGCTGTCTCTGTTTTTACTTGTGATTTGAGATGTGAGCTCTCAGCTTCCTGTTCCTGTTGCCATGCCTGTTGTCTATTGTTCTAATGGACTCTTAACGCACTAGAATTATAAACCAAAATTAAGTCTGTCTTCTTTAAGATGCCTTTGATGATGGGATTTTATCATAGCAACAGAAAATGAAATGATACACAGTGCGTGGACTTTTTATGGGGAAAATTAAATCATCTTTAAATCATAGAAACAAATCTTGAAAATTCTCTCAACACAGTAGAAAATGGACAGGCACAGAGAGTTTTAATAAAATGCAAATAACAAATAAATAAGAATAGACATGGTCTGTATTGTACAGTTAAGATGATCTCTTTAGTTGGAGCAAGGGGTT
>CAJQZJ010029860.1:0-10990 GCA_907164525.1 Lophiomys imhausi | reverse complement strand
AAACAGTATGAACAATTAGGCAACAATTTTGAAAATTGTAAGGTGTACATTACATTCCCAATGTCCAGTCGATACGTATTTTGCTATAAATAATAATATTCTATTATCTATCTCGATGAGTTCAATGTTCTATTCCTAACACAGTTTCCATCCTAACTTGCATTCCCAATTTAAAAACATCTTCTTAGACCTAGAACATTCTTTTAATTCCTAAACAACTTAAAACTTAACTGTGAGACTGTAATAATCTAGTTTTCAACCACATCAGAGACCTGAGACTATCATTCACATACCTGGTTTATCAGGTGATTTAAATATTAATGACACCTATATCTATCCCACTTGTTAAAGAGAATATATATTCATGGGTGGTAGGAAATTATTTATCCAGTTATTTATTTTCCATACAGAAATGGTGAAAGGAATGTACTGTAGGTCCTCCTATCAGCTATAGATAATAATTGCTGTTTTTCTGTTTTATTTTTTTAAATGTTACTGTGTATTTCTTAATAGTTTTCATTGTAATGTACTCATACAATTCTAATTTGCACAAAGCAAATATATATTGTCTTTCCCTTGAAATCCTATTACACTACATAGTCACATTACTCTTAAAGTAAGTCTTTGAAGGTTTTCCTCGAGAGATATCATAAAAAGATATCCAGAGCCCATTCTAAAGAGTAACTTCTGAAAGTTGCTTTTTAAATATGTACCTTTTCAGTTCTTTCCATTACTCTCTGTGTTCTGTTTGATGCTTGTTAGACAGCTCACAAGTAACCAGTTACTCAAAGGTTCTTTAGACAGGAATTTCTATTACCTTGTTTTTGTATAGTTTTTCTATACTTAAGTAGTTTTTGTAACATCTCATAAAAGTATAGGGACTAACTGGCACCAACTATTACAATATTAGCCTACTAATCTTACTAAATATTACCAATTTTTAAAACATTAAAAAACAAAGTGTTCTAGATTACATAATTGATCATGCTTAAATTTATCAGATAGAATTCTTTCAGATTAAAAAAATATGTGTATGAGGGTTTCGCTTATATACATGTATGTGCACCCCATAGAAATCTGAAAAGGAGACAAGAACCTCTTGAACTGAAGTTATTGGAAGTTGTAAGCCCTCCTGTGGGTTCTGTGAATGGAATCTGGCTCCTCTTAAAGAGCAACAAGTCCTCTTAACTAAGCTCTCTTTCTAGACCTGAAACGGGTCAATTTAAAATCACTTATTGGATACTCTATTCCTATTCCAATTGCATTAATGATAAACTTCAAACATAAATGAAATTGTGTATAGTATTAAGTCTAGTAAAGTGTACCTATATCCTGTTCATGATTTAGCTTTTATCCATCAATCTGAGATTATTACTTCTTACACTAGTAATTCTGAACTACTCTGTATTTCCCAGAAATTTTTATTTTGTTTATTTGAAGATGTGAAATATTTTTCTGACATTTTAGTCTTTCTTTGACTGGCACTAGCCATGCCAACCCAAGAACACATAACATTAATGTTCATCATAAATTTTACCATCTCTAGAAAGTCTTTACTATTACTAGCTGCTTTGCATATTTCTAAAGGACAACCATGTAGTTATTAAATATTCAGATGGTTAAACATTTGTAGTAGAGAATTGCATGTAGTATAGTTCTAAACATGAAAAACAGAAAGCATTATGCACAATTTTATTACTACATGATCCTTATTATATAAACAAAATGAGAAAATACGTTAAAATAAGTTAGGTTTAGATGATGAGTTATAGAGTAACTATGTTTTTGTACTTTTGAAAATTAACAAAATTTAGATAGTGTTCATGTTTTGCATGTGTCAAAAAGTTGTCTTAAAAGGTTTTTACACTTCATTCAGCAGAGTATTTAGGAGCTATCGATGTACCTCCAGCAACAACTTACATGGGTTTGGTAGAAAATAAGAACAAAAATGTGAGTACATACCATCTGTGCCTTTTGGGACCTGGATTACCTCACTCAGGATGATATTTTCTAGTACTATCCATTTACCCACAAATTTCATGATTTCCTTGTCTTTAACAGCTGAATAGTATTCTACTGTGTAAGTACACCAAATTTTCTTTATTCATTCTTCAGTTGAGGGACATCTAGATTATTTTCAGGTTCTGGCTATTATGAATAAATTTGCTATAAACATAGTTGAAGAAATGTCCTTGTGGTATGATTGAACATCTTTAGGCTTTATGCCCAGGAGTGGTCTTCAGGCAGAACTATTCCCAATTTTCTGAGAAACTGCCAGATTGATTTCCAAAGTGCTTATACAAGTTTGCATCCCCACCAGCATTAGGGGAGTGTGTCCCTTGCTCCACATCCTTGCCAGCATGTTCTGTCACTTGAGTTTTTTACCTTAGCCTTTCTGACAGCTGTGAGATAGAATCTCAGTCATTTTAACTTGCATTTCCCTGATTACTAAGGATGTTGGGCATTTCTTTAAGTGAATTCTTTAAGCACATTTCTTTAAGAGCATTTGTTTAAGTTCTCTATTGAGAATTCTCAGTTTCACTCTACACTCCATTTTTAATTGGGTTTTTGGTTTGCTAGTGTTTAATCTCTTGAGTTGTTTATATATATTTTGGAGATTAGCCCCCTGTCTGATGTAGGGTTGGTGAAAATCTTTTCCCAATCTGCAGGCTGCCATTTTGTTCTATTGACAGTGTCCTTGGCCTTAAAGAAGCTTTCCAGTTTCATGAGGTACGATTGTTGATCTTAGAGCCTGAGCTATTGGTATTCAGTTCAGGAAGTCATCTCCTATTCCAATGAGTTCAAAGTTTCTCCACACTTTCTTTTCTAATAGATTTAGTGTATCCAGATTAATGTTGAGATCTTTGGTCCTCTTGGACTTGAGTTTTGTGCTGAGTGATAAATATGGGTCTATTTGGATTCTTCTACATATATTCCTCCAGTTAGAACAGAACTATTTGTTGAAGATGTTATCTCTTTCCCATTGTATGGTTTTGGCTTCTTTGTAAAAAATCAAGAGTCCATATGTATGTAGGTTTATTTCTAGGTCTTTGATTTGATTTCATTGATCAAGTTGTCTGTTTTTATGTCTATAGCATATGTTTTTTTTAATTACTCTTGCTTTGTAGTATTAGCCATACAGTACAGGATAATCATCCTACCATCCACAGACCCAAAGAAGCTAAGTAACAAAGAGGGGTCAAGAGAGGATGCCTGAATTTCAATCACAAAAGGAAAAATATAGACATTGGAAATAGATGAAAAAAGGCAACTTGGTGGCAGAGGGGCTGGGAAGGGGAATGAGGGTGGGGATCAGGTTGGGGGAAAACAGGTGTAGGAGGTGGTAGGGCTAGGAGAGACAAGGAATCTTATGGAGGTGGGATCTCTGGGACACACTGAAAATCTGTGATGGGATAAGCTCCTTCAAGGATATATGGGTACCCCTAGCTGAGAATCCTAGCAGCGGGGAGTATGTAGACTAAAGTGGCCATCTCTTAAAGCCAGCAAAGACTGCCAGTGAAGGAAGAAGAAGACCAACTCACCCATAAAACCCTTGACCCAAAATTTACCCTGAATACAAGACATGCATGGATAAGGATGGAGCAGAGATTAAGGGAATGACCAGTCAATGACTGGGAACAACTTAAGGCCCAACTTATGGGAGAGATCCAACTCCTGACACTATTAATGATGTTCTCCTATGCTTGAAGACAGGAGCCTAGCATGACTGTACTCTCACAGGCCTCATTGAGCAAAGGATCGAAACGGATGCCAGAAATCACAACCAAACATTGAAACAGATGCCAGGACTCACAACCAAACGTTGACTAGAGCCTGGAAGTCTTGTGAAACAGTTGAGGGAAGGACAGAGGCACAGGAAGGGGACACAAACAACACAACAGAACAACAGAAGCAAGTAACCCAGGCCCATGAGGGCTCACAGAGATTAAACCATTAACCAAAGAGCATTTATGGACTGAATTCAGGCCCCCTACACTCATGGAGCTCGGGGATAGTCTGGTCTTTATATTGACCCCCAAGCAATTGGAGCAGAGGCTATCCCTGACACACATTCTGTTGCTTGAAGTTGGATAACTTTCCCCTAGCTGGGCTGCATTGACTGGCTTCAGTGGAAGAGGATACAGTTAGATCTGATGCATCTGATGCAACAAGAAGTACTTGGGAAGAGGAATGGGGGACAGAGAGTGGGAGGGTAGAGTTGCAGGGAGATGGGGAAGGAACTGTGAATAGGCCATTAAAATGAATAAATAAAATAAAATTTTAAAAAAGAACAAAAATGAAAAGAATCAACTAGTATATAACTAAGCTTTATTATGAATTATGGCTGGCATAAACACTTGTGGTAATGAAAATTAACATGAAATGACCTCATCTGTGTGTTATCAAACTGAACTTTGAATGTTGAGAGAAGAAATGAATAAGAAAATGGCATTTTTTATTGTGTTAGGCTATTTTGAGAAAAAAAACTCACTGTTCCATAGTTTTAAATATAGAAGGATCTAGTATGTTTGATTATGTTGTGTTAGCTTAGATTAATTCGCTTTATTGACTAGTTATTCACTCATTGGACTGGTTATTAATGATGATTTTGGCTGAAAAAGAGATGACTGTCAAATTACAGAGTCATGACAGGAAAGTAGAACCCATTTTAAATATGTAACTTATTGCTTTTATTTCTTATAGAAGGTATGTTTGATCATTTGGGTTTAGTTTTAAATCATATTTGAAAGGTTGTCATTGACAGCCATTTCACACTATTAAAATCCCCGTCATTTGTTGTACTTTGATTCAATTCCAAGTTCCATATCCCTTTTATTATTTCAATTAAAAATTTTGTTAGCCTAGAACTATATTCTCACTCTAAAATGTTGAAGCAATTCAAATGCATATAGAATAAAAGGTGAGTTTTTCCTCACAGTTTATCTAACTTCCTTTCCCAAGTGAATGTTTTCTTCTAAAAGTTAGCCATCACTAATTTGATATCTGTTTTTCCAAAATTCTGCCTATGTATTTATATACACAATATGCACAAGCACACATACACTTTCATACACATATATTTACTGAAATATATTTATAGAAATAAATATATTTGCATTTGTAGGTACATGTAAACATATACATAAAAGTAGACAAAAACATGTGCAAGAATGAGGTACTCTTACATCCTTTAAAAATGGTCATATCTTGAATATACCATTCTACAATTTAATTTTCCGTTGACACTTT
The DNA here is from genome assembly GCA_907164525.1 of Lophiomys imhausi. NCBI lineage: Eukaryota > Metazoa > Chordata > Mammalia > Rodentia > Muridae > Lophiomys > Lophiomys imhausi. The sequence continues at coordinate 5,740 of CAJQZJ010029860.1, read as the reverse complement.
TTCTACTAATTTATTTATTTAATCACTTTACAGCTTGATCACAGACTGCTCCCTTCTCTATCAGTAAAAACAGAACTATCTCTCTTTGCTTCCATTACATTTCAGTTAATAATATCATCATACCACATTTCACTGATCACTCTCTTTCTAAATGATAGATTTTTTAAAGTTTATTTATTTTTATATTATGTCCATGGATGTTTTAACCACATGCATGCAAGAGTCTTTAGAGAACAGAAGAGGGTATCAGATGCTCTCAAACTGGAGTTTGCTAGGAGTAGCTGCTAGGAGGGCACAAGGAACCCAATCAAGGTTCTCTGAGAAAGCAACAAGTGATCTTAAGTGCTGAGGCATCTATTCAGTCCTTGAGTAACTGGTTTTGACTTGTTTCTTTGTTTATTTTCCTACATAGAAATTCCACTATAAGTATGATTATAAATATTTCCTTGGTCTCAAGGTTAAATATTTATTTATAACAATTTAAAACAGTAGTATTGCTAGGTCCACTTTTATCTTTAAAACATACTGCCAAAATGTTCTTTGAAATCATATCCCAACTCATAATTTATGTAATTTTCATGTCTGCATACTCAAAACCACACAGACTTTTTTTGGATAAGGATGAGTAGTTTTCCATATCATTAATCTGTAGTCACTTACTTCATGTTTTAGGTCAATAAAATTTGTTTTATCTGTTATGTGTATATAAAAAATAAAATTTCCCAGATGATCACTTGTCTTTTCTTTCAACATTTTCACTTTACATTCATGTTTCAGGTGGGAATACACAGTAATTCTTTTCTTTGTTTCTGTAAAATTGAGGTTGTACTTTCTTCCCCATGAGCTTCTTTCAAGAGTGTGTTATTTCATTTTTTTTCTCTTTAGTTTCATTATCATATAACTTAATGTATATTTTCCTTGAGGGTAGTTTTTGGTACTGTTTTTGCCATTATGCTACAGTATATTTTCTGTGGTTCCTGATTTTCTAGACCCTTGGTTTGGTGTTCATCATTAATTTGGTGAAAGTTTCCAGCTTTCTAGGACTGGGGATGTTGTTCAGTTACAGAACACTTACCTAGTATTGCAAGACCCTGCCCCAGTATCATACTGTTGTGCCGAACTTCTGAATATGAGTGAAAGTTATTAAGACAGACGATGTTCTAAATAAAGGTATAAGACTTCCACCCTGCAGGGATATTTCCTAAGAAACAAGATACCTTCTTCTCTTGCCCATTCAGAGGGACTGTGCCTCAGAACATGATGGGCCTACTCTTAAAGACGTTCTGAACAGGCTCAAAACAATCAAACATAACAAAACCGAAGTTGGGTAACTTCCAACCACTGTTAATGTGCAACTCCACCATATTCCCATAATTTTGGGAAAAAAAAAATCCTTCAGTTCTGACTTGTCAACCTCATGTACCAAGTTCCCAATGAAGAGCTGTTGACTGTGAGGCTGCCTCACCATTCTTCAAGATTCTACATCTCCTGGTTCACCAGCCTCAAGGATTGGCCAGGGGTCCTCTCTGTGGAGGAATATTGATCTAGAACTCTCTGATCTCTCTGAGGCCTTTGTGGTGGAATCTGAGATTCAGGCTTTGATTCTGGATGGGGGTGTGAAGGTGGCACTTTGACCACATGATGTCAAAAGTCACTGGAAAACACCACTGGGAGGAAGGTTCTTAGTCATAGATGCCCAAGAAAATGTCAAGTCCTCCTGTGCTGGGGTCACATCAGGTGGCATTGGGGAAGTGCTCTTCTGCACATCCTTGGGAGTAGCTTTCTCCAATACAAGCTCAGGCTTTTCTTTTTTCTTTCTCCTTTATTTTTTATTTCTTCAAGTTACATCTCAATCGCAGTCCCCTCCCTATTCCCCCCTCCAGTTCCACCTTCCCACCCTCAACCCCCATACTCTTCCCTTTTTTTTTAAGTTTAAGGTATATCTTATTTCCCCCTACAGTTGCCCCTTTCAGTCCAACAAATGGCTCTTTCTCTTATAATAACAAATACAATACAAAACAACAGAGGTAATTAAGTCACAGTTATGAGGGTTATATGGCTTAGCGTACATTCCCAATGTCCAGTCCATATGTATTTGGCACCTGACTTTAACATTCTACTATCTAACCATCTCCATGAGTTTAAAGTTCTATATCTAACTCAACATTCATACTAACTTGCAACACAATTTTAAAAGCATCTTTTTAGATCTATAACACTCTCTTGACTCCTGAACAACTCAAAATTTAATTATGAGTCTCTAGCTATCTGTTCTTCAACCACCTCAGAGACCTGAGAAGGATAAATATATCTGATTTTATAGGAAGTACAGGGTCTGCAGCTTCCAAAACTAAGAAATGACATACCAGTGGCTGCCTGGACAGTTCCCATTTTCTCTGCATACATTACCGCATCGATCTTCAGTCGTTTGGCCCTGTTTCTCTGACAGACATTGATTGTAGATCAGGGGTTATGAAGGACTTGCCTACCCTGTCTTGGCAGAACTAGGCTGTCGACTTACCTGCTTCCAGGTTTTGTCCTTTTTGGACAGCATTCTCTCTACAGTTGGAGCAAGGGGCTTTTCCTACCAAGAGATAGGCTTGCGACTAATTCAATCATCTCCCACTGGAGATTATTTGATGCTCATCTTCTACTTGGGGTAGAATAGGGGGTGCTGTCAGGAGTTGATATGTCATGATATAAAAAAATCTACAGTTACGAATATATCTTTGAATGCCATATTCTGCAGATCTCTTGAGGTTTTTGAAGAGGCCCTATGTCAAGCATATGTTCTGACTCTGGCTCCAGCTCCAAAACAGACTCCTCTAAATGCTCCTCCAAGCTTGCGTCTGAATGTGGAAGAGAAGACTCAAGCTATCAGAGAAGGCAACTGCAGGTACAAACACTTTTGGCTACAGGGAGGTCCCAGTGGTGGGCCAAGTGTTGGGATCTGAGGCTCTCCCTGCAGAGGCATGATGCAGAAGCCAGGTTTTGGCTTGAACAGGGAAATTACAACTCTAAGGCAGTGAATTTCTTGGCTCAGAGCTCCAGACAGAACACAGTTCGGCTCCTGGAGAATGGTGAATTCCTTCAAACAGCCTTTGGTGTCTCCGAGTAATCTATTAAAAACTGGTTGAGCTTATACAATTTTAATTTCCCTTGTGTCATGTCTGCCTTGTTTGGCTGTTGTCTCTTGTAAGACTACACTTTCTCATGAAGGAAAGGAGAGAGAATGGATCTGGGGAGAGGAGAGTGGAAACTGGTTGAGATGTGTGAGAGAAAAATCTATTTTCTTTTTTTTTATATTTTATTTTTTATTCAAGTTACATCTCAAACACAATCCCCTCCCTACTCCCCCCTCCTGTCCCACCCTTCCACCCTCTTCCCCCTCAACACCCCCATCCTCTACCCTTTCTTTTTTAGTTTAAGGTATATCTTTTCCCCCAACAGCTCCCCCTTTCAGTCCAACAAATGGTTCTTTCTCTTATAACAATAAATACAATACAAAACAACAGAAATAAATAAGCCACAATTATGAGAGTTATATGGCTTAGCATACATTCCCAATGTCCAGTCCATATGTATTTGGCACCTGACTTTAACATTCTACTATCTAACCATCTCCATGAGTTTAAAGTTCTATATCTAACTCAGCTTTCATAGTAACTTTCAATTAAAAAAAAAAAGAGAAAGAAACAGCATGTTAATCGGAAAGAGGGTGAAACAAGAGTATATTCTAATGGGAGTTGAAACATTACATCTTGTAGGAAAGTTCATTAAGTTCAGTTAAGTAAATAGCTTCATTCATTGAAAGTGTCCAAATTTACAAAGTTCCTCTTTCTCCAAATAAACATAAGCAATAAGGAGTGCTGAACGTCACTCTCAGACTAGCCAAACTACCTGGAAAAGTCAGAGACAAAATGAAATGCTTTGAGGAAGTTCATAAAAACTGAGCTAACTGAAAAGAACATGGTTCACCTGTTGTGCTGCTGCGGGTTGTGCAGCACACCTCAGGCCTCTAGATTTGTGAGATATATATATAACAGGGTAGAGTTTTGGTGATACAGCTGTCTTTGAGTACTTTCTGCATCTTTAAGTAAGTCCTCACCCATATTCCTATAAACAACTCCAAAAAACTCAGTCATTCACCAACTTGTATTGTTTGAATCCATAATTTGGTCTTTCAGTAAAAAAACCAAACCAAACCAAACCAAAACAATACAAAAAAACCTTATGGTTAGGAATATTAAATTTCATAAAACACACATGCCTTTCTTAGCACTGTCCCTTCAATGTACCTTTTATGTTCTCTAAGCTATTTATATTCTCATATGTTTAAATGTTAAAGTTTTCCCACAGTTTATTGCTTTCATTATTTTTATATTTACCTGCCAGAGAAATTTATGATTCCCAGTTCTTTTACATATTCCGAAATTCTCCATTTGGCTGCCTGTTTGTCTCTTCATGAACACTTTTTTCATGTTTTTTCATGTTTTTCATGTTTTGGTAGCTGTAGAGGTTAAACAACTTCAAATGCATCCAGTAACACTCTATCTCTTTTATTGTCTTTGGACTTCCCCATAACTGCCTAAATTCAGAATCTTTAAGTTCTTCACCCCTCAATGTCCATTGCTACTAAAGTGAAATTTGTAGTCAGGTAGTAAGATATGGAGAAGTCACATTATTCAACTTTACATATCTTTTATCATATCATTAAAAATCTATCATTTTGTAGAACTGAATCTACTGTTCTTTCTTCTCATGCTTCCTGAGAAATATTTTCTTGTTTGTTTAACTTTTACCATTTTAGTATTATCCAAGGATTTCTATGCTGGCATATTTTATTTTTGTGGTTCTACTCATATGTTTTTTAGACTGTGTGTGTGTGTGTGTGTGTGTGTGTGTGTGCACGCATCTTGTTATCTGTGAATAGGATATATATATATGACTAAAAATACACTAAATATGTATGTATACATTTGACACATGGGTTCAAAAATGGGGTACTTAGAAGTGAGATATTATTAGTAGCTTAAAAGGCCCCTAATGTTATAATCCCACTTCCATTTCCCTTCATGAAGTAACCAGTAGCATAAATACTGTGATTGTTATTTTCTTGGTTTCTTTCTTTTCCATTTAATATCTTTTCATTGTTGTTACTACTGTTGTTGTTAGATGTGGTATGTGTTTATGTAGATGTGATACATGTATATGTGAAATGTGCATGCCTGGGCGTATGTTTATGGAGGGCAGACATTGATGTTAGATGTTTTCTTCCATCATTTTCCTTCTTATATTTTGAGATAGTCTCTCACTGAACTTAGAGTTTTTCATTTAAGCTATAGTGGCAAGCCAGCAAGCCCTAGGGATCCTCTTGTCTCCACTACCAACACTGTGATTATAGATATGCTCTGCCATGTTGAATTTTACAGGAGAATTTTATATAGGGAATTCTATCACATAGTAGACAATTTTATTCATGAAAAATCAGCCATATTTAACAGTACTATTTCCCAAAAACACCCTCATAGAAATATCTGAATAATGTTTGAGCAAATGTTTGGTCATAGTATGAACCAGCAAAATTGACACATAACATTAAATCCTCTATTCCTTGTTATTTTTGTCTAGTGTTGTATTATTAAAAATCATATATGTTAATAAATGTCGAAGTAGTTATTTTCATGATTTCATTCAAATTGTTGGCTGTGTCATGAAGGTTGACAGACATTAGACTTGA
>CAJQZJ010029854.1:0-23440 GCA_907164525.1 Lophiomys imhausi | reverse complement strand
GATATCCTGAGTGTCGGGTGAGGTACTTCCCTCCCCCGGGTCTTTCAGTACAAGCAGGCCCTGGGCTGAGCTTGGGGACCCAGCTCTGTGCAGAGATTTTACAAGGTTTGGGGATGAGTGGGTAAGCCCAAAGACTTGGAACATTTGCCAGAAAAGAGGAGAGTCTGAACTGGGTGCAGAAAGGGCAGGGTGGGTAGATGGGCAGCAGTGTTAGGAGGAGTGGGTGAGTCCCAAGCATTATCAAGTTCAGCTGGAACCCACCCGGGTCATGGCCACTAGCACATTAGGCTTGGGACGGGGCAGGTAGTTCATAAGGACACAGAGACTGATAACTGGGGAGTAAGGAGTTAACACCATGGAATGGTAGACAGAGGGCTAACAGCATATCAAGGGCTGTAAGAAGAGACAGACTGCATGGTGGGGTGTCTGATGAGGATCAGAGCCCACAGGGTAGAAGAGAGAGCCTCTTTTATGCTCTCTAATGAGGGGTGAGATCAAAGCAAGAGCCTGTTTTGAGCCTCTTTTATTCTCAGGCAGGAGGCAGGGAAGGAAAAGGGGGTGGGGAGCAGGATGGAGCTGGCTTTCCCAAGTGAGGAATGATGGCACCAGTTAGTCTGCTGTCCCAGGGCTCACAATGATGTTGGAAGAAGCCTGAGAGTAGCTGTGCATTAAAAAGATACTGCCTTGGTTTATAGGGCTCCTGAGTCCTCCCCTCCCCCCTTACTGGCCCTGTCTAGGTATGTGCTCTCCTACTATCTCTCCTTGCAGGATCTTCTGGGAACAAGAAGCCACCATCTTAGGGAATCTGCCCTGACTTTCTTACCCTGACTACTCAATGTTCCTCTAACTCTGCTTCAGTCACGTTGTCTGCTGCTCTGGAGCTGGAGCCTGCACTCTCATTGGAACCCCTACCCTTCTATCTGTCCATGGAATTAATGCCTCTCTTAATAAATTATGTAGACCTCAGTTAATCCATCTCAGTGTTTTCTTGAACCACCTACTCCATCCAGAACTTAACAACCAGGCATGCTTTTCCTGATACTGTCAGCTTTCTCACATATACTCTGATATTCTTTCCTTTTATTTACACCACAAAGATGCTTGCCCACCATTCTAATGCTTGCTGACTTTGCTGGATATGCCTGCCTAATTCAAATGGCGTGACTTTCTCTCTTCCTCTTTTCCATCTCCCCTGGCAGCTTCAGAGATTTTCCACTTGTGTGCCCTGCTCTTTTGGTCTCAAACTCTAACAAAATTTCGAATTTATTTTCAAGTCTATTCCTAAATTCTTTTATTAATAAGACTAACCCCCCCCCAAAGGGGTAGTGGTGGTGGAGATATGGTTCAGTGCTTAAAAATACTGTTTTTGTAGCAGATTCAAGTTCAGTTCAAAGCACCACAGAGTTCCATAATATGTATGTATATATAAAATGTGTGTATACACATACATATACAAATACATACATCCATACAGGCAAACTTTCTCTCTCTCTCTCTCTCTCTCTCTCTCTCTCTCTCTCTCTCTCTCACACACACACACACACACACACACAACCCCAAGAAGGAACCTCAGTTTCTCTCGTAACAAGCAGATTTATCTTTTCATCTAATAGGTCAGAAGTAAGCAAGACAGGTCACTAGATGAGTGTGTGGCTTGGAGATCCAAGCTCATCTGAGAGGACAGGCTAAGAGAATGCTTGGTGGGTTAGACCAGCAGTGTAGGAGAGAAGACACAGTAAAAGGTTTATTATATTTAATAGTAAGTTTGCTATCTATCTACAGGGGATTAGAGAATAACCAAACCAATCAAAGAATATACAATTATCACTTTCAAACAAGATAATGAAATATTATTGCTGTATTAAAAAGAAGACTACCAAAGAATACTTACTGACATGCAAATATGTTTATGAGATATAAATCTGGGTGCATTAAAACATTTATCCACTGTTCTAACAACACAGATATGTATCTTTACAATTAATATTTATACTCTGGTAAAGGAAAAGTTCTGAGATTTGTTACAAGGGTCAAAGAATGGAATAGAGAGAAGGGAATCTAGTAAGTTAATGGCCATGGGATAAATGAAACCACCTCTCTCTCTCTCTCTCTCTCTCTCTCTCTCTCTCTCTCTCTCTCTGTGTGTTTGTGTAGGTAAGTATGCAGTAAGAATGCACACATATGTGATTTTACAGGTACACATGCAGGTAGAGACAAGAGTACAACCTCAGTGCTATTCCTTACAAGCAATATACTGTTTGCCTGAGACAAGGTCTCTCAATGCCTGGAACTTACCAAGCATTGGGCCAGCTGTAGAGCAAGCCCAGGGATTCATCCTTCTGCCTGCCCATTGCTGGGATTGCAAGTATACGTCCTTGCAGTCAGCTTTTTTTTTTCTTTTCTCGTTTTATGTTTATTTATTGCAGTCAGCTTTTTAATCTTTTATTTTTTTTATTGGGTTCTGGGGATGACATTCACGTCTTCATGCTTACAGGACAAGCACTTCACTAATTGAGTTATCACCTCCGACCCCATTTCACATTTGAAAGTGTTAATTCAAACACCAGACCGCCCACCACAAAGGCCTGGCGCCATGCTCACTTATGAACTTCCTGGAACATAAACTGCAGCCAGCCCAGAAGCAGTAGAGCTCATTGTCTGTCCTAGCCCAAAGCTTCCCTGCTTTGTATCCTGCCTGTGCTCACAGCCAGTGTAGGTATAGTATAAAGATTTGTACTTTCCTTCCCAGCTTCCATCGTTAAATATTCTTGGCTCTTAGCTATGGAGATGTAGCTCCAACCCTTATGAAGCCATCCTTGAGAAGGGACCCACCTGGTCCCCTTCTGCCTGGCATTGCTGGTAGATTAGTAGATCCCACTGTTTAAGAGAGCTTCTCATCTCAAGAGTCTGGGTTTAAGAATAACAATAACAAATACATGAATAGTTAAATAGTCATGGGTCATTTGAAGTCCCTCTTACTGAGACTTGCAGGTCTATTTTCCCTCCCTTTATGTCTGAGATGTCCCTTGACTGTTCTAACCAGTAGAGAACAGTAGAGCTGACATAAGGCCAGTTCTCAGGGTAGCCTTTGGGAGGACTTGGAGCTTCCACCCAGAGCTCTTGGAGCTATGGTGTACTGTACTCTTCCCGCTTACAACTTTTCAAGAAGTTTAGACTGCTCTTGTCATGAGGATAGCTTGAAATCAGCAACATTTATCAGGATATCTCTGCTTTACCACCCTGATTTTGAGAAAATGTGTCTCAGACATCACTGAGGCTCTGCATACCAGCAGGTGAGGAGTGGCCCAGTGGGTCCCTGCCTTCAGCTGTCTCTCCCAAGGGTCAAGAGTTCTCAGTGCATGCCAGATCAGCCTACATGCCGCTTGCATATCATTGTATCAGCCTACATCAGCCCACCTCGAACAGGAGAAATGACCAGCTGAACTCCACCCAGGTCCAGATGCATGGAACGGTAGGATGTAATAAAATGCTTCTTTTATTCTTTAGTTTTAAAAGTATGTTTAGATATATTTTTAAGCTTAATAAGGAGTACACTTACTGTCTTTTCTGAAACACTTCATTAGTGTTAATTTCACTCTGCTTAACTTGATACCTGTGTCACTTTTACTGGAGCACTAAGTGAAACATTAATGAGCTCACTCCAGGAAACAGTGCAGGGGCCTCCCTAAGGCAGCATCTGCGTGTTGCCCAACAAACCTCTAACAATGTTGTTAAGACCAAAGCAGAGGGTGTGTGCATGGCTGTGGGAGATGTTTCTCCCTAGATTCTTCCAAGCCTGGCATTGACAGCTCTGTCACAGTAGCAAATAGTCCAGCACTTTTGGATAATAATTCCCTTATTTTGAGAATATGAAGTAAAAGGAAATACCTCTGACTTTTCTAAAACAGAATAACGTGCATACAATTTCCTGGGCTAGAGATTGCTGTGTGTTGTCGAGACACTATTCACAGTAGCTAGGATAAGGATCCAGCCTAAATGTCTATCAACAGAAGAATGAATAAAAAGTGCATAGTGTATATCTCGGGGGAATTTTCTTCAGCTGTGAAGAACAAGATTGTATCATTTGCAGGAAAATGGATGGAGCTGGACAGCATAATGTTAAAAGACCAGCTAGACTCAGTGAGACAAATGCCACTTGCCTTCTCTCATTCTGTGGAAGCTAGACTTTATATAATATATAAATATATATCATATGTGTGTATGCACACATAGATAAACATATATGTATATACGTAACACACATAGACACATAGCTTGTAAATCTATCTATCTATCTATCTATCTATCTATCTATCTATCTATCTATCTATCTGTCTATCTATCTATCTACCTGCCTATCTATGACATGAAATTAGAAGGAAGACTTCTTTAGGGAGAAGAGAATCACTAAGGTGATGTGTATGAATAAGAAAGGGTCATTGGAGTAAATATGAGCAAAATATGCAATATGTATGTATCTAAGTGTCCTAATCAAACATTTTGTATACAAATTAAAATAAAAAACAAACAAAAAACCAATCTTGTGCTGTGCTTTTTGTATTCAAGCCACAGCACAGGATATTTTACATATACTATGCACACCACATTAAGAAGATTATCTTTATTATTTTATAGATAAAATATGAAAAGTGTCCTTAAGAAACTTTAAAATTGACAGGGGACCCCAGAGTATAGCTTGCACAATAGGTCCCAGGGCTTCAGACATGCCTAAGTCAAAAGAACCACCAAGGAGAAAGGGCTGAAGAAACATACTGGTCCCACTCAAAACCCTTTGGAGGTAAGACTCCAGTTTCTTTGCAGTCTATTGTCTAAGCCACATGCCCTAATTCCTAGAGGAATTGCTGTGGTTCTTCCTTATTTCATTTCCTGGTGGACAGTGGGCCACTGAATTCTACTTATACAAAGATATTTATTCAGTGGGAGGCATGAGGGCCATTTGGAAAGGTTCTGCACCAAATGCTGTCCATGCTCTGTGAAGAACTTCCCACTGGCCAGGTTCCTCACACACCCCATGAGTTTTCATTGCAGGTGATGTATAGGTTGCAACCATCTGCTCAGCTTAATTCCACACAGCAGTTCACAGTTCAGCATGGCCTGAAGCCAGTGATTCTGAGAGAAGGTGTAGGCTCCTCAAGGTCATGCAGGGGAAGCCACAATGACAGTTGTTGACAGAGCTCTCTGAGAAGGAAAATAGACCCTCCACAGCTGTGGAAACCTTTCACTCTCAGCCATGGGTGGCAGTTGCTAAGCAAGGCTGATTTTTAATTAAAAATTTCAATTATAATTCTGTAATTGAAAATAGAAAAGAACATCTTGGGCTGTCTTTGATTCAGAACAGCCAAACCCCAGCGAGTATGGCCTACTCTCATTCCTCAGGGGGAAACCATGCATTGGACCCAATACAGTAGAAAAACAGTAAACATCTTGATACACAAAGGTATTTTGGGGGCAGGGATGGGAAGAACAATAGTACCAATATGCTTCTTTTAATTATAAGAGTGATACACACTCACTATAAATGCAACTACAAACAAAAGAAGAAAGAGAGAGAGAAGAAACAAAGCCAAAAGTCACCAGAGAAGTGTATGAACATTTGTAAGAGGCTCTTCCCCTTGTGTAAGGAGGAGTAAGCAATCTTCTCTCTGTTCACCCCACTAAGTGAAATCAAAATCTCTACATTTTAAATACAAAAAAAGCACCCGGAGACTGAGTGGTGGCGAGAGGTGATATGTTGGTTTGGACACAGTGCCCGATGGTGACCCAGAATAAGTACCCTAGGCTTCCTTCTTGCCACAAACATATGATACTGAATACTAGAGAGTCCTATATGTCCAAGTGCCACTTACCACAGGGGAAGAAACTGTTGTAATACAAACTTTCTCCAGCCATATGATCAGGGAAGGGGTAGCCTAGCAAGACATAAACTTTTCTAAGTCAATCCCTCTACTCAGCAGACACCACAGAAAAGCTTATGGCTGCCACTCACCTCTCTTACAATAAAAATCATATGGAGACCTAGATGTTCACTTGTTCACTCTGGAAAGAGGTGTACTCAATTTTGGGTTTGGTGGTAAAGGAGTGTCAGGTAAGTGGCTAGGATTGTCACTCTGAGCAGTGATGTGGTCCCACTTACAATGTCAGTGGAGACAGATGTCTGGCCCTCCAGCCCTGTGGCCAGAAGACTGCTTCCCATATCCTTCTATGGTAACTATGTCAGAGTAAATCAAGACATTCATCCTCACCAGCAAATTATGCCTTCGGTAGTCTCAGTCTGTGGGAGGCAGAAGTGGCACCATGCCCAAGGCCCCGTGACCAATAAATAGATAGAGATAGATAGATAGACAGATAGACAGACAGATAGAATAAAATAAATGTCACCAACCACACTCAGGGCTGAGAAGATCTCAGAATGAAAAAAGAGAGTGTGTTCATTCATGTCTCCACCACTATGAGAGGTGAGAGAATTCATCACAAAACATCATCCAGAGATGTGTAAAGGTGTGACACAAACTCGAAACAAACAAACAAACAGATACACAAACAAACCAAAACCCTCAGAAGTTTCAGAAAATAGAATCCAAGGAAAGAGATAGAGATTATTTTTGTTTTTGTTTTTCAAGACAGGGTTTCTCTGTGTAGTAGCCCTGGCTGTCCTAGATTCACTTTGTAGACGAGGCTGGCCTTGAACTCACAGAGATCTGTCTGCCTCTGCCTCCCGATTGCTGGGATTAAAGGTGTGCACCACCACACCTGGCTGAGACAAAGATTTTTTAAAAGATCTTTTAAAAAGAGTTTAGAATTGAAAAAATTCAGTAAGCAACTCCTGCAAACAAACAAACAAACAGCCAATCAACAAGAACAAAGAGCAAATCAATGAAAAAAAAAAAAAACAAAGTGACTGTACGGTCTCAAAGCAGAATGTAGAGAAAAGGAGGAACCATAAACAAACAACGTTGGGACATTGAAATTTAGCAATGTGAATAATACAGAGGACACAGCTTGGAAGACAAGGAACAGTCACTCAGATCTCTGAGACCATACAGATTCTTCAGGCACACTGCAGGGGAAGAGAATTCCACTGAGATGTAGAGCTACGAAAAGAACTGCAGAATGTTTCCGAAGTTGGCCAAAGACAGACATCTTCATATTTAAGAAGCTGAACAGAGCCCAAACAGAATAAAGACTAAACATTTTACACAAGGTGGTCACAGTCCTACATGCCACAGATGAGATGAGCACCACAGAGTACACAGAAGTCCCACCTTATCCACTATAGAGGAACATCAAATATCCAAGGACATCTCAGGGAATCTGCAAAGTCAGAGGAAGTGGCAGAAAGTCATCCAAACTCTGAGGAAAACCACCAACCCAGAATTCTCTTGTAGATAAATTCTCTAGTAAATAAGAGCAAATTGAAACTTTATAAAAAAAAAAAAAAAACTCAGTGGCCAGGAGGGAAGGGCTCCTAAGGTCTCACTGTTCATGGAGGCAGTTGCCAGGGCAGAGAGGCATTTTCATGAGTGGTAAGCTGCTGGTAAGGGGCCCATGTGCCTGTGAGTATTTCCTCATCTGTGCTTTGGTAAGCATGAAAGAAGGAAAGGGGTTGTGCTGGTTAGTTCAGTTTCTTTCTTTCTTTCTTTCTTTCTTTCTTTCTTTCTTTCTTTCTTTCTTTCTTTCTTTCTTTCTTTCTTTCTCTCTCTCTCTCTCTCTCTTTCTTTCTTTCTTTCTTTCTTTCTTTCTTTCTTTCTTTAATGCGACACAAATTACAGTCATCTGGGAAGAGGGAATCTCAATTGAGCCTGTAGGCAAGTCTGCGGGGCATTTTCTTGATCAATGATTGACATGGGAGGCCCCTCAACTTACTAGAGGCAGTTCTACTTTTGAGCAGGTGGTCCTGGGGTATGTAAGAAAGCAAACTGAGCAGATTATAGAGAATAAGCCACTAAGTAGGTTTCTCCATAGCCTCTGCTTCAGTTCCTGCTTCTGAGTTCCTGGTATAAGAAAGAAGGCTGAACAAGCCATGAGGAGCAAGCCAGTAAACAGTTTCTCCATAGTCTGTACTCCAGGTTCCCACCATGAGTTTGTGCCTTGATTTCCCTCAGTGATGGATTGTGATCTGAGTTAATAAGCTGAACTACACCCTTTCCTCTTCAAATTACTTTTTGTCATAGTATTTCATCATAGTAATAGACATCCTTACTAAGACAGAGGGATAGTGTGATTGCCACATAAAACGACCCCATTCAGCTTTAAGCCAGATGGTTCAGTGACTTAATTCCATAGGGGCTGTTCAGGTTACCTCTTTGGGTAGTGGTGATGAAAACAGAATATAATATTTGGCTAGGCAATTTAGTGCAAAAAAAACCCCAAAGAAAAGTAATTGGTTTTATTCTTGGCTAAAATCTAGAAATGTCTTTGGGCCTTGGTAGCCTCATCCTTGATAGAGAACAAAGATATCAAGTGCTTTGGGGGTTCTGATCTTCAATTTGGTTCCTAAAGGATTCTAGGGTAGCAGTGAAAAACTATTAAGAGAAAACTCCCAATAGTCAAGAAAATAGGTTCTCTAATCTGGACTCCTAACATTCCAGTCAGACAGGGTCAATCTCTTGGCCAAGGGACACCCCAGAACCACACCTTGACAGGCAGACACACCATAAAGCATGCCAAAGGGGCAGGTGGAAAATTAATTCCTGATACAAGGGCCTAGAGAGTCAATGAGACCAAGCAATCCCTGTTCACTTATTGTAATGATACTTTACTGTTACTAGAGACTTCAGAAAGCCAGCATATGTTGGCTAAATTTGAAGAAAAAAAAAGAGAGAAAATGTATAGAGGGGAGAATTGTGAACATTTTTTTTCTAACAAAGGTAGCCAGCCTGTGTAGGGTCACTACTCCATAAATATCCCCCATCTCTTGTTCTTGGGAAGGAATTAAAATCTAATCTCCCTCACCTTGTAAAACATTTGTTTACAAAAAGACATAGATACCTTCCAGGAACTTGAAGGCCCATGAGTGGCACTCTTTCTCTTTTTCCTTTATTTCTTTTGCTCATATTCTTTTAAAATTAGCCAATCTCAAAAGTCTGTGAGGCCACACCCTAGCCAATGAGGAAAAGAGATAATAACCACCTGTATTAGAATAAAATCAAAGTGAACTTCCTATCTAGTGTGCTTGCCTTCCTGATTTGGGTCAAGACCCACTGTTTAAAAAAAAAAAAAAGCAATTGTCTTGTCTTAGTTACTTTCACTAAGTTCATGTGTTTCTTTGTACAAAACCGAGAATATTAATTTTCAACAATAAGATTAAAGCTTATGTATGAAAATATTATATAAAAAGAAAATGTATATAATTAATATATGCTAATAAAAAAACTTTAAAGAGTTCTTGTGCAAGTCAGTTTGGTAAGCTTATATAAGCATGAGTGATCATGATTAATTGATTTTATGGAAATAAGAGCAGCCACTCTGCTCATTTTCTGGCTGACTTGCATAGTGGGTTGCAGTCCATGTCAGGCCTGGGAAGTGAATAAAACTTCCTGGAGACTGTTCACCTTGGTAACATGTGTCTGGGCAATGGCTGATCTGCTGTGGGTGCTTCCTCTAGGAACTCAGAGTGCATGTACAGCTCCAAATCACATCCAAACACTGTCAGGTGCACTGGGTTTTAGGCCTAGTAGGAAATTCAGTTTTTCTTAAGTCTGGTCAGTGAGAATGTTCTCTAGGAATGAAGGGAAAACCAAGACTTTCTCAATGAAGAAAAACCAAAACATTGTCACCAGTACATCTAACCCCCCCCACCAAAAAAAAAAGAGTTCATGGAGGTTCTCTATAAAGGAAACAATAAAAGTTAGAACCAGAATCTAGGAATACCAGAAGAGAAGAACATGTTTGGCAATAAAACAAACAACACCCACAACCAAATACAATGGGAAATAGTAATCAATATTAGACACAAATTTTATATCTTCTATTGAGTTTTCTTCTTTTAAAAAACATTTTTATTAGTATATGCTAATTGTACATAGTAATGAGTTTATTATGGAAGTTTCATATACATTATTTTGGTAATATTCACGCTTCCTACAAGCCCCCTGTTAGCTTTTCTGGTCTGTACCCTCTCATATTAATGTCCTTCCTCTTCTCATCAAGTCTTGTTTCTCCTTTGTCTTTTTTTTTTTTCCCAGTGAGGTTTATTAGGGTTATTTACAGGAGTGTGGCTGAGAGTTTGGCTTCTGTCACTTTTTAATGGCTACACCACTAAGGAATATGTCTCTGACCTATAAACCATTAACTGTGTATAAATATGAGTCCCTCTTCCTTCCATGACAGGGTGTTGACAGACCCAAACTTAGGCAGATCTTGTGTATCGAATCACAGCTGATTTGAGTTCAAAAGTACAGCAGCCATGCCAGGCCTGGAAGGCAACATTCCATGCTGCTCCTCCCACCCAGTCCCTTCCTTTGCTTCGTCTGTCACAATGCTCTCTGAGCTGTGTACAGGATGATACTGATGTCTCACTGGTCGCTTTGCATCCCAGACCTCTGCAGTTTGATCATTTGTGAGTGTTTGAGGTCACCGCTGACCACTGCGGAAAGCATCCTCAGACCGAAGCTGAGAGCAGCTGAAGAAAAACATGTAGCAATGTCTGACAGTTCTAAGCATATGTGTGAGGTGCTGAGGACAGTCAGTCATAAGCAGGGGAAGGAAAGGGCACAAAGGGAATGTGTAAACCTTCCACACCCTACCTGCTCCAGTAGAAAGACACTGGAGGATACAGAAGAGACACAGACAGATGCATCTGTAGTAGCAACTGTTGCAAAAATCAAAGAAGTTGACCGAGAAAACACTGGGTAATTCAGAATAGAATTGTCAGAAATTCAAGTCATACGGAGGAAGTCAGGAGAGACTAAGCAGAGGTTTTAAAACAGGCAACAAGCAGCAAACAAAACAAAAGCAAAATTCTGCTCATTTGGAAAGAACTGTAGGATGTATGGCTGAGTGAACAAAAAAAGCAATGGTTCTAATAGCAGAATACAATCAGTATAAAGAGAGAACATGAAGCACCAAATAAGAATTTGTGCATTGTTTTTGTTACGACTGTACAATGATGGAGTGTTGAGAGGAGAATGGAGGGGTGAGGGAAGTAGTAAGTGTGGTCTGTATAAGTATAACCTTGAGATCAGAGCCTTTGCTTCTGCCTTCATCAGCCTGTCCGTACGTGTTTGTCTGTGGGCCTGGAAAGGAACCGTGCAACCTCTGGAGCCTGCTGTGGCCTCTGAATACCATGGAAGGCTAGGGTAGAATTTCTGGTGCTTCTGGAAATCTTGGGGAAGGAAAACAAACCACTTCTATTGAGGTTTGCATTTGATAGGTAGAAAGGGCCTGAGAGCAATGTTCCTGTGTCCCACCAGCACTGGGCCCCAGAGATGTAGAAAGAAAATATGATACAGTGCTAGATAGTAGACACAGTGGAGGCCAGGGTAGGGCTGAGTGCCAACTCTCCTTCCCTGCAGAACTGTATGAGATGCAAAGGGGTGGATGAGCCATTGAGAGAAAGTCTAGTATTTCAGTTTGGAATAAAGAATACATTGGGGAAATGGAATTATCTCAACTTCTGTAGAATCCAATACACTGCTCTCAATATGACTGGAGCTTTAAGATCAGAGCCAGAACAAGAGACATGGCTCTGATTTGTTATCTGAACAGTTGTGGTTCCTCCAAACCCAATTCCTAGGTTCATGGCTCCCTTTCTGCCAGGTAAGGATGCAGCAAGAGACACAAGCTGTGAGCCAGAGAGCAGCCAACATCAGGCACTGCATCTGCCAATGCTTTGGCCTTGGGCTTCCCAGACAGTAGAACTCTGAAAATAGATTTCTATTTTTTTAAATACTTTATTAATTTCTTCAAGTTACATCTCAGTCACAAACCCCTCCCTATTCCCTCTTCCTATCCTGCCCTTCCACCCTCTTCCCCCCAGAAGTTTCCCCTTTCAGTCCAAGAGATGGTTCCTTCCCTTATAACAGTAAGTATTATACAAAACAATAGATATAAATATGCCACATTTATGAGAGTTAAATGGCCCAGTATACCTTCCCAATGTCCAGTTTATACATATTTGGCCCCTGACTTTAACATTCTACTATCTAACTGACTCCATGAGTTTAAAGGTCTATATGTGACTCAACATTCATACTATCTTGCAACACACTTTTAAGAGTATCTTCTTAGATCTATAACACCCTCTTGATTCCTAAACAATTCAAAAATTAACTATGAGACTCTAGCTGTCTATTCTTCAACCACCTCAGAGACCTGAGAGGGATAAATATATTTGCTTATATAGGAAGTGCAGGGCCTGCAGCTTCCAAAAGTAAGAAAGAACATACCAATGACTGCCTGGACAGTTCCCATTTTCTCTCCATACATTCCAGCATCAATCTTCAGCCTTTGGATCCTGTTTCTCTGACAGACATTTGTTGTAGAGCAGGGATTATGAAGGACTTACCTACCCTGTCTTGGCAGAGTTAGGCTGTCGACTTCCCTGTTACCAAGTTTGTCCTTTTTGGACAGCAGTCTGTCTGCAGTTGGTACAAGGGGTTTTTTCATGCTAAGAGAAAGGCTTGCCACTAATTCAACCCTCTTACAGTGGAGGTTCTTCGATGCTTATCTTCTACTTGGAGTAGAATAGGGGGTGCTGTCAGGCGCTGATATGTCTCCATATAAAAAAAAAATCTTGATTTAAGATAACATCTTTGAATGCCACATTCATCTCTAGGGGTTTTTGAAGATGCCCTATCCATCTCTTGTATTTAGATAAGCAAATGTTGCTTGTCTCTTAGCAACTTGATTACTGGGTAGTTTAGAGAATATCTGTGATAGACTGTCATAGTAGCTAACAAAGTGACATGTTTGCATGACTAGGAGTTTGTTTTAACTATCCTAGACCGTTTTAGATGGTTGGTATCAAGAGGTCAGAGCTTCACATTTTATTTTTAAGTATCTCTAGGTATGATACCATTAGGAAGCGTTACCATTAAATTTGTATCAATATACAAAGATCTATTCAATTGTGGTTAAATATACTCTTAATTATGTATCAATATACCAAGATCAATGCCTATGTAGCCCAATATAATCTTAATATTATGTCCATATGCAAGGGTCAATACCATTGTGGCCAACTATAATCTTAATTTGTATCAATATACAAAGATCAATACCAATGTAATCCAATACAATCTTATTTTTGCACAATAAACAATGGTCAATATCACTTTAGCCAAATAAACTACTAATTTTGTATCAATATACAAAGGTATAAGGGTATATTCAATAATCTGCCCCTTCTTCTTGGACCTTCCTGTGCTATGTCTATATCTCATTTTTCTCAAGCCCAAGCACTCCTACATAGGAGAGGAAGAAGGATACAGAAAAGGAAAAGTAGGAATTCCCTGGGGCTAACCTCCAAAACCCATTAAGACAGGACCATTTATCAGCTTGTAGTCTCTTCCCCTACATAACAGAGTTTTCAGTTATCCTTCAAATAACCAAAAAGAAGTGCAGAGAAACACCCTCCCCACCCTCTGGGCATGGGATGTCGCTCTCTTAAAGTGACTTCCTGCTGATTTGGGTCGTAGTAGACCTGTTTGGGGCCCGAACCCAAGTGGAAAAAATGGTTAAAAATGTTAGTACACTCTTTTATGTTCAGTCCTTCTGTTCTCCGCTGTTTAGATGACCTAAGGGGTTTGTAGGCAGAAGCTGATCTTGTAGGCTTCACTGAGGTTCCTGCCAGGGCATTGTGTAGAGCAGAGCGGTCCAGTGACATTGGATTGCTGTGGTGGTTGCAGGCCCCCGATGGAGACAGCTATTGAGGAAGTCTGCCAGGCAGAATCAACTGGGTCACTCGTCCTCCTTGGTGCCTGATTGTGCTGTCTGCTGAGGATTCCGCTGTCCAGCCGTCCCCGGGCTCCCCTAATGGACGCTTCAATTCTCCTGGAATGATAAGAACAGAGCCCTGCCCCAATCCCAACCCTAGGACAATTGCCCTCTTCTTTTTTTTTTTTTTGGGGGGGGGACAGGGGGGTCTAGGTAGTACTTCTCCTGAAGCAAATTTGGTGTTCTGACAACATACAAAGCGTTATCTTTCAATCCGGGTTAAAGAAGAAATCATTCTGTCACCTTGGAGCTAAACCAGCTCTAGTGTATATATTTTGAGATCCCAAAGGACAATCTGCCTGTATCGAGGAGGCCTTTTGTAAGTAGCCTCCAAACCTAGGTCTCTCTAAATCCCATGTGTGTGTCTCTGAACTCTAATTATTGGGATCAGGGACCTGTGTTTCCCATCTGAAGGGATCAAAGATGTGTTCCACCACTCCTGGATCGAAGTCTTTCTCTATTTAGAGTTTGCCCTGCATCAGGCTGACCCTGAGCTCCGGGATCTGCCTGTTTCTGTCTCCAGTGTGCTGGGAGCTGGGACCAAGGGTGTATTCATCTTGAATGGTGGGACCAAGAGTATGCACCCTCACCACCCCGCTCCGTATGACTCCAGAATACATAAGATCACCAACTCTACGGTGCTTCGCCCCCCCCCCTCCCCCATCTCCGCTGAAGTCAAAGGCATGGGCCAATACCACAATTCTCTTGTATTTTACCTTAGCTCCACATCTTCTCTACACCTGGAGGTCTGCAAAACCAGGCCGAATGGCTGTATCCTCTGTTCCATTCACAGTGTTTCAGCCCTGCCCCCTGCCTTTTTTTTTTTTTTTTTTTTTTTAGTTAATAAATTTATTTCTTTGTTGCTTCAGGTTACATCCTTATCATATTGTCCTCTTTTCCTGCTTCCCAGCCCCACCCTCCCATGCTCTACCCCCTGACCCTTCCGTCTTGTTCCTCTGGGGTGGAGTGTCCCTGCCTAACATTCTCTCACCACAGATCAGGAGTCATATGAGGGCCAAGAGCCTCTTCATTCACCGGGGGCCTACAAGGCAGTACTGCCAGTGGATGGTGTCTCATTGCTCCTGGGGGAATACTAAAAAAAAGACCAACAAACACACAAACCCACAAAAACAAAGAATATCAACAAAAAAAAAAAGACAGGAAAAAAGAGAAGGGAAAAGGAAAAAGAACAAAGAAAAAAAGAAGGAAAAAGAAAAAGATAAAAAAATATTATGTCCTTGTTCCTTTTGATGTGTTGGTTGTAGTACAGATATCCTGTACGATCTAGTTAGAATCCTACTATAAGTGAATAGATGCCATGTGCATCCTTCTGAGACTGGGTTAGCTCACTCAGGATGAGCTCCTCTAGATCCATCCATTTGGTTGCAAATTGCATGATTTCATTGTTTCTGATAGCTGAGTAATATTCCATTGTATAGATGTACCACAATTTTTTAATCCATTCTTCAGTTGAGGGACATCTAGGTTGTTTCCAATTTCTAGCTATTACAAATAAGGCTGCTATGAAGATAGATGAGGAGACTTCCCTATGTCTCCATGAGAGGTCCTTTGGGTGTATACCCAGAAGTGGTATGGCTGGGTCCTGAGGCAAGGTTATTCCTAGATTTCTAAGATATCGCCAGACAGACCTCCATAGTGGTTGCACAAGCCTGCACTCCCACCAGCAATGGAGTAGGGTTCCTCTTTCTCCACACCCTCTCCAACATGCGCTATCATTTGAGCTCTTTATCTTAGCCATTTCAACAGGTGTTAGGTGGAATCTCAGGGTCGTCTTGAGTTGCATTTCTCTGATGATTAAGGATGTTGAACATTTCTTCAGGTGTCTCTCAGCCCTAAGGGATTCCTCCTTTGTGAATTCTCTATTTAGCTCCATCTCCCATTTTTTGATTGGATTATTTGGTTTCTTGGCATTTAGTTTCTTGAGTTCTTTGTAGATTTTAGATAATAGCCCTCTATCAGATGTGGGGTTGGTGAAGATTTTCTCCCAGTCTGTTGGTTGCCGTTTTATTCTAATGACCGTGTCCTTTGCTTTACAGAAGCTTTTCAGTTTCATGAGGTCCCATTTATTGATTGTTGATCTCAGGTCCTGAGCTGTTGGTGTTCTGTTCAGGAAGTTGTCACCTGTGCCAATGAGTTCGAGGGTTTCTCCTACTTTTTCTTCTAGTATCCTTAGTGTGGCTGCCCTTATTTTAAGGTCTTTGATCCACTTGGAATTAAGTTTTGTACAAGGTGATAGGTATGGGTCTAATTTCATTCTTTTGCAAGTGGACATCCAGTTGCATCAGCACCATTTGTTGAAGATGTTGTCCTTCTTCCATTGTGCGTTTTTGGCTTCTTTGTCAAAGATTAGTTGGCCATAGGTGTGTGAATCCATGTTTGGATCTTCAATTCGATTCCATTGATCCACTGGTCTGTTTCTATACCAGTACCATGCTGTTTTTATTACTGTTGCTCTGTAATACAGCTTGAAATCTGGGATGGTGATACCTCCAGATGTTTTTTCATTGGACAGGATTGATTTAGCTATTCTGAGCTTTTTGTTGTTCCATATGAAGTTGAGAATAGCTTTTTCCAGGTCTATAAAGAATTGTGTTGGTATTTTGATAGGAATTGCATTAAATCTATATATTGCTTTTGGTAGGATAGCCATTTTTATTATGTTGATCTTACCTATCCATGGGCATGGGAGATCTTTCCATCTTCTAAAGGCCTCTTCCATTTCTTTCTTCAGGGGCTTGAAGTTCTTGTTATATAGGTCCTTTACATGCTTGGTTAGAGTTACCCCAGGTATTTTATGTTGTTTGTGGCTATTGTGAAGGGGGTTGTTTCCCTTATTTCTTTCTCGGTATATTTGTTTGTTGTATAAAGAAGGGCTTCTGATTTTTTTGAGTTAATTTTGTATCCAGCCACCTTGCTGAAGTTGTTTATCAGCTGTAAGAGTTCTTTGGTGGAGTTTTTTGGGTCGCTTATGTACACTAACATATCATCTGCGAATAGGGATAATTTGACTTCTTCATTTCCAATTTTTATCCCTTTGATCTCCTTTAGTTGTCTTATTGCTCTAGCAAGGACTTCAAGTACTATATTGAAGAGATATGGTGAAAGTGGACATCCTTGTCTTGTCCCTGAGTTTAGAGGAAATGCTTCAAGCTTCTCTCCATTTAATTTGATGTTGGCTACTGGCTTGCTGTATATTGCCTTTATTATTTCTAGGTATGGTCCTTGTATGCCTGTTCTCTCCAGAACTTTTAGCATGAAGGGGTGTTGGATTTTGTCAAATGTTTTTTCTGCATCTATCGAGATTATCATGTGGTTTTTTTTCTTTCATCTTGTTTATGTGGTGAATTACATTGATAGACTTTCGTATATTGAACCATCCCTGCATTCCAGGGATGAAGCCTACTTGATCATGGTGTATGATACTTTTGATGTGTTCTTGAATTCGGTTTGCTAGTATTTTATTAAGTATTTTTGCATCTATGTTCATGAGGGAGATTGGTTTGAAGTTCTCTTTCTTTGTTGGGTCTTTGTGTGGTTTAGGAATCAGAATGACAGTGGCCTCATAGAATGAGTTTGGCAGTGATCTTTCTGTTTCTATGTGGTGGAAGAGTTTGAAAAGTAATGGTGTTAGTTCCTCTTTGAAGGTATGGTAGAATTCCATACTAAAGCCATCTGGCCCTGGGCTTTTTTTGGTTGGGAGATTATTAATGACTGTTTCTATTTCCTTAGGTGTTATTGGGCTGTTTAAGCTGTTAATCTGATTTTGATTTAGTTTTGGTAGGTGGAATTTATCGAGGAAATTGTCCATTTCGCTTAGGTTTTCAAATTTAGTGGAATATAGATTTTTAAAGTAATGTCCGAATATTTTCTGGATCTCCTCAATGTCTGTTGTTATTTCTCCCTTTTCATTTTTGATTTTGTTGATTTATGTTCTTTCCCTTTGCCTTTTAGTTAATTTGGCTAGGGGTCTGTCTATTTTGTTGATTTTCTCAAAGAACCAACTCTTGGTTTCATTGATTCTTTGTATAGTTCTTTTTGATTCTAAGTTGTTGATTTAAGCTCTAAGTTTGATGATTTCCTGTCTTCTGCTCTTCTTGGGAGTGTTTGTTTCTTTTTTTTCCAATTCACCCAGCTTAGCTGTTAGTTCACTAATATGAGCTGTCACAATTTTCTTTTTGAAAGCACTTAGTGCTATGAACTTTCCTCGTAGCACAGCTTTCAATGTATCCCATAGGTTTAGGTATGTTGTGTCTTCATTGTTGTTGGATTTTAAGAAGTCTTTGATTTCCTTCCTTATTACTTCCCTGACCCAGTGGTCATCCAGTAAGGAGCTGTTCAATTTCCATGTGTGTGTAGGCTTTCTGTTGATTCTTTTACTGTTGAAGACAAGCTTTATTCCGTGGTGGTCTGATAAGATACAAGGTGTTATTTCAATTTTCTTGTATCTACTGAGACTATCTTTGTGACCAATTATGTGGTCGATTTTGGAGAAGGTTCCGTGGGGTGCTGAGAAAAAGGTGTATTCCTTTGTGTTTGGGTGAAACGTTCTGTAGATATCTGTTAGGTCCATTTGTTTCATGATCTCTGTTAGACTCAATATTTCTCTGTTTGTCTTCTGTCTTGATGATCTGTCCTTTGCTGTGAGTGGGGTGTTGAAGTCTCCCACTACTAATGTGTTGTGATCGACGTGCGCTTTAAGTTTTAGAAGTGTTTCTTTTACGAAAGTAGGTGCCTTTGTATTTGGGACATAGATGTTCAGTATTGAAATTTCCTCTTGATGAATATTCCCTTTAATGAGTATATAGTGCCCTTCTTTGTCTTTCTTCATTAACTTCAGTTGGAAGTCTGTTTTGTTTGATATTAGGATGGCTACTCCAGCTTGCTTCCTGGGTCCATTTGCTTGGAAAACCTTTTCCCAGCCCTTTACTCTGAGGCAGTGTCTATCTTTCGTAGTTAGATGTGTCTCTTGTATACAGCATAAGGAAGGGTCTTGCTTGCGGATCCACTCTGTAAACCTATGTCTTTTTATTGGGGAGTTGAGTCCATTGATGTTGATGGATATTAGTGACCTGGGGTTGTTATTTCCCATTAGTTTGGTATAGGCGGTGGTTCTGTTCCTCTTTTGATTTAGTTGCTAATGGGTTTTCTATTCCCTTTGTTTTCTTGGGTGGAGTTTTCTTCTCTGGGTTGGGATTTTCCTTCTAGGATTTTCTGTAGGGCTGGGTTTGTGGGTAGATATTGTTTAAATTTGATTTTGTCATGGAATATCTTGTTTTCTCCATCTATGTTGATAGAGAGTTTTGCTGGGTAAAGTAGTCTGGCTGGGCATCTATGATCTCTTAGGACTTGTAGTATATCTGACCAGGCCCTTGTAGCTTTTATCGTTTCTGGGGAGAAGTCAGGTGTAATTCTGATGAGTCTGCCATTGTATGTGACTTGACCTTTTTCTCTTACAGCTTTTAATATTCTTTCTTTGTTCTGTACATTTGGGGTTTCAATTATTATGTGGCGAGAGGAGTTTCTTTTCTGGTCTAATCTGTTTGGTGTTCTGTATGCCTCTTGGATTTTTATTGGCATCTCTTTTTTCAGGTTTGGGAAGTTTTCCTCTATGATTTTGTTGAAGATATTTCCTGGACCTTGGAGTCGGGAGTCTTCTCTTTCCTCTATACCTATAATTCTTAGGTTCCGTCTTTTCAATGAGTCCTTGATTTCTTGGGTGTTGTGGGTGAGAGATTTTTTAGCCTTCTCATTTTCTTTGGATGTTGTACTGATTTCTTCCACTGAATCTTCCATGCCTGAGATCCTGTCTTCCATCTCTTGCAACCTATTGTTGATACTCACATCCGTAGTTCCTGTTCTCTTCCCTTGGTTCTCCACTTCCTCTTTTAACTCTGACTGTGTTTTCTTTATTGTTTCTATTTCTATTTTCATGTCTTGTATGGTTTTGTTCGTTTTGTACATTTCCTTCTCCAGCTTGCTTGTTTTTGTATGAAAATCTTTCATGGCCTTTTCCTTTTCCTGTTCAAGCTCTGTCACCTTGGCTTGGAGCTCTTTAATGGTGTTGTTCCTTGTTTTGATTTGTAGAATTGTGGTTTCCTTGAATTCCTTCATAGATTTAAGTTCTTCTTGCAGGGACTCTATCACTTTCCATACTGCAGAGTTGTCAATGTTTTCATGTGTTTCTGTTGGTGTGTGGTCATCTGAATTGGATGAGCTAGGGTGGTTCTGCTTTGTTGCAGTCATAATTCCTTGATTTCTATTTTTTTTTTGACCTTTCACCATTGGATGCATTTAGCTGTCTGTTTTCTGTGTTTGGAACCACAGTGGATGATTTGGTGCAGGGGACGAGTTACTTGGCTATCTGTCGTTGCTTACAGGGGGATTTCAAGGTCACTGTGATTTTAATGGCCAGAGGCACTGTGATCTGGTGCAGCGTATTCCCAGGTTGTGAGTAATGAACCAGGATTGTTTCACTGCTCCCAATTCAGACTTCTCTATGTTGCACTCTGAGTTATCAGCCTGTAATGGTTCTGATGATATGGGCCTGTTTGCCCAGGCACAAATTCTGTGGCCTTTGTTTGTCGTCCCGGAGGCTGACAGGGTCTGGCTCCACACCTGATATGTCTGGATTTTCCAGGATACAGCTATGGTCCCGATTTCTGGTTTCTCTCTAGTCTTCTCGCCACAGGGCTGGACCCTGTGTCTAATTCCCTTCTTGTCTGCGCCGCCACGGTCCCGTGGGTACCCCAAGCCCCAGATCCTCCGGCTGCCTGAGTGCACCTCTCGTCCCAGCAGCTCCGCCATGGGTGCACGGACCCCTGGTCCCACCCACGCCTGTCTCTCTCCCTAGATGACCTGCCGTGGACTGGCGGGAATTTGGCCCTGCCAGCAGTGCTCTCTCCCCAGCTGCGCTATCCTGAGTGTGGGAGATTTGGCCGCTCCCGCCTGCTTTTGTGTTCCCTGCTTCCTGCGCTCTCTCGGAACCTCCCGCCCTCCGCTTTACAAGCGGCTGCTGCGGACCACCCGCTGAGCCCCCTGTTTGTTCCTTGCTAAGGCTTCCACTATCTCGCAACCTTTTCTAAGTGGGTATAAGTTCAGCCTGATGTGTGGGGAGCCCAATAGGCCAGCGATCTATGGCCAAGTGGACCCTGATTCTGTCTGCTGTAAGTTGGGATCGATCTTACCAGGCGCCTCTCCAAATGGGAGTTCCCGAGTCCCCGGTTTAGTGGCCTCCGTGTCTGTGAGAGATGGGGAGAGCCTTGCCCTGGGACTTTTAACAGTCCCTTGGGAGCTGTGAGCGTTCCCGGGGGGGGTCTAGCCCCTCCGGTTTTTGCACAGTGCCCAGTAACTCTGTGTTTTTATGGCTCTTTTTTCCCCCGCGTTCAGAATGCGTCAGTGTAGGTCGCCGCCATCTTCGCTCGCCCCGCAGTTAAATTCTTTAGGTTGGAGTTTGCCTTAGCATCTTCTATAGGGCTGGATCTGTAGGTAGATATTACTTAAATGTGTGTATAATCTTATCTTTTATTGGGATGTGTATTTTATTCTTTGGTTTCTATTTCCTTCTGGTGCTTAGGAGAATGTGGTGGGTGTATGTTGCCTGTAGGAACATTTTCTGGGGTCTTAATAGGTGTGGCCACTGGGGTTTCCATGCAAAATGTGTTTCTGGGTATTGGGACTTGAGACTTAGGAATGAGGATGGGGTGGGGACAGTGGTTGGGCTTCACAAGAGTGAGGAGATCTAGATGTTTGACCATGGTCTGCTTAGATATTCCCCTGGGAATGGAGGCAGGAAATGAGGGTAAGGCACAGAAGAAGGTCTGCTAGAGAGCTGTGAATAAGACCAGGGAATTGGACTTGGAGGAATTGAAGAGAGAAGTGAGGATCTGCAATTAGCCTACCTGCTTCCATAATCAGTGACTTGTGTGTTCTCAGGGAGTGAGTGCTGCAGTTGGGGGTGAGATAAAGCAAAGAGTGGAGGAAAGGGGAGGCTAAAAGGGGAAGTTCTGTGGAATCAACTAGAGATGAAGTTGGATGGAGGCTGCCACATGTGTTCCACTGCAGAGTTGGGGATGAGACTGAGACATTGAACTTGGAGGAATGGGGAGAGGTGAGGATCTGCAGTTAGCCTACCTGTCCAGTGGGATAGTCTTACACAACTATGGAAGACCACTATAATGGGACAATGAAAAATTGTGATAAGGTATGTAGCACTGTGATTGGATAGTGAGATATTGTGGTGGAAATGTGAGTAATTGTGATATGACATGGGACTACTGTGATGGGATTGTGGGGTATTTTTAATAGACAGTGGGACATTGTCATAGCAGAGTATGGTATTGTGATGAAAATGTAGGGCATTGTGATATAACAGTGTGACACTGTCATGGGATAATGAACCTCTCTCATGGGACTCTTGGACATTTGGGCATTGTGATAGAACAGTGTGTTATTGTGATAGTGCAAGACCACCCTTGACAGGAATGACTCCATTTTGTGACTGGGTCCTGAACCTGAGTTCTTGGAAAACCCCATGACCACAATCAATCCCCCTATTCCCTAACAACAGTCAAAATAATTCTGAGAAACTATTGCCCCACTTCCGTAAGTGTTTCAGAACTTCCCTAACAGTTCCAGATACTCCTGCAGATAAGCAAATTCAGCTGTTTGTAGTTTGGCAGCTGCATTCACACCAATCAGGTTTTGATCTCTCAGCATTCCCTTATGTTCCTCCAATCATGATGTTACACAATATAACTTGTTTGTTTCACTGTATAAAAACCCCTTGATTCTGCTGTTTGAGACTCTCTTCATCCTCTACTGCATTGGAGTAATGGAGGAGACTGAACTCGAACTCGCAATAAAATCCTCTTGTGTTTGCATCAGAATTGGCTCCTGGGGTCTTCTTGAGGTTCTCAGGCATAACAACAGAACAGTGGAGAATTGTGTTGGGACAATGAGGTTTTAATGATATAGTGATGGTACAAGTATAACATTTTTATTAATCAGAGGGACAATCTGATGGGAGAGCAGTGTTGAACCAGAGTATATTGAATTGTGACACAGAGGTAATGTAATGGTACAATGGTACACAGCAATGTGAGAGTGGGCATTGTGATGGCACAGTTGGGTGTTATGATAGGACAGTATGACATAAATTAATAAAATAGGGAATAAAATCATGAAACAGAGGAGCACTGGGACAGTATGGCATTGTGACAAGGCATGGGATCACTATAATAGGACAATCAAACATTGTGATGGGACAGAGGAGCATAATGAAAGGGCAATGAGACATAATAATGGAAAAGTGGGGATAGTAATAAAACTGCCAGGAATTGTAATAAGACAGTAGAGCATGGTAAAAAGACAGGGAATGACTATGATGAGACAGTGGAGCATTTTATCAGGTAGTGGGGCACTGTGGTGGGAAAGTGTGGCATTGTGATGGGACAGTGAATAATTA
>CAJQZJ010029853.1:0-18020 GCA_907164525.1 Lophiomys imhausi | reverse complement strand
ATCCCTATTTGCAGATGATCTGTTAGTATACATAAGCGACCCCAAAAACTCCACCAAAGAACTCTTACAGCTGATAAACAACTTCAGCAAGGTGGCTGGATACAAAATTAACTCAAAAAAAATCAGAAACCCTTCTTTATACAACAAACAAGCATACCGCAAAAGAAATAAGGGAAACAACCCCCTTCACAATAGCCACAAACAATATAAAATACCTGGGGGTAACTCTAACCAAGCAAGTAAAGGACCTATACAACAAGAACTTCAAGCCCCTGAAGAAAGAAATGGAAAAGGCATTTAGAAGATGGAAAGATCTCCCATGCTCATGGATAGGTAGGATCAACATAATAAAAATGGCTATTCTACCAAAAGCAATATATAGATTCAATGCAATTCCTATCAAAATACCAACACAATTCTTTATAGACTTGGAAAAAGTTATACTCAACTTCATATGGAACAACAAAAAGCCCAGAATAGCTAAATCAATCCTGTACAATAAAAAAGCATCTGGAGGTATCACCATCCCAGATTTCAAGCTGTACTACAGAGCAACAGTAATAAAAACAGCATGGTACTGGTATAGAAACAGACCAGTGGATCAATGGAATCGAATTGAAGACCCAAACATGGACCCACACACCTACGGCCAACTAATCTTTGACAAAGAAGCCAAAACCACACAATGGAAGAAGGACAGCATCTTCAACAAATGGTGCTGGTCCAACTGGATGTCCATTTGTAAAAGAATGAAATTAGACCCATACCTATCACCTTGTACAAAACTTAATTCCAAGTGGATCAAAGACCTTAACATAAGGCCAGCCACACTAAAGATACTAGAAGAAAAAGTAGGAGAAACCCTCGAACTCATTGGCACAGGTGACAACTTCCTGAACAGAACACCAACAGTCAGGACCTGAGATCAACAATCAATAAATGGGACCTCATGAAACTGAAAAGCTTCTGTAAGGCAAAAGACACTGTCATTCGAACAAAACGGCAGCCTAGAGACTGGGAGAAAATCTTCACCAACCCCACATCTGACAGGGGGCTATTATCTAAAATCTACAAAGAACTCAAGAAACTAAATGCCAACAAACCAAATAATCCAATCCAAAAATGGGAGACGGAGCTAAATAGAGAATTCACAAAGGAGGAATCCCTAATGGCCAAGAGTCACCTGAAGAAATGCTCAACATCCTTAATCATCAGAGAAATGCAACTCAAGACGACCCTGAAATTCCATCTCACACCTGTCAGAATGGCTAAGATAAAGAGCTCAAATGACAGCACATGCTGGCGAGGGTGTGGAGAAAGGGGAACCCTCCTCCATTGCTGGTGGGAGTGCAGACTTGTGCAACCACTATGGAGGTCTGTCTGGAGATATCTTAGAAACCTTGGAATAACTTTGCCTCAGGACCCAGCCATACCACTTCTGGCTATACACCCAAAGGACACCTCACGGAGACATAGGGAAGTCTCCTCATCTATGTTCATAGCAGCCTTATTTGTAATAGCTAGAAACTGGAAACAACCCAGATGTCCCTCAACTGAAGAATGGATTAAAAAATTGTGGTACATCTATACAATGGAATATTACTCAGCTATAAGAAACAATGAAATCATGCAATTTGCAACCAAATGGATGGATCTAGAGAAGCTCATCCTGAGTGAGCTAACCCAAACTCAGAAGGATGCACATGGCATCTATTCACTTATAGTAGGATTTTAGCTATATCGTACAGGATATCTGTACTACAACCAACACACCAAAAGGAACATGGACATAGATTTCTTTTTTCTTTTCATTTCTTTTTCTTTTTCCTTTCCCTCTTTTTGTCTCTTTCTTTTTCATCTCTTTTTTTGTTGTTGTTCTTTGTTTTTGTGGGTTTGTGTGTCTGTTGGTTTTTTTTTTTTTTTTAGTTTCCCCCCCGTAGCAAGGAGACACCTTTCACTGGCAGTACTGCCTCGTAGGCCCCTGGTGTATGAAGAGGCCCTCAGCCCTCATATGACTCCTGATCTGTGGTGAGAGACTGGTATGCAGGGACACTCCACCCCAGAGGATCAAGATGGAAGTTTCAGGGAGTAGAGCATGGGAGGGTGGGGCTGGGAAGCAGGAAAAGAGGACAATATGTCAAGGATGTAACCTGTAGCAACAAACAAATAAATTTACTAATTAAAAAAAAGCAGGTAACAACGTTCAAACACTGTAAATAAAATAAAGGACACAGCTGTTCAACCTGGTTTTATGAACCTCCAAGTGTCGAAAAAACGTAGAGCTAAGGTAAAATACAGGAGAAATGTGATGTTAATCCATGCCTTTTACTTCAGCAGAGACGGGAAGAGCACCATAGAGTTAGTGGACTTATAAATTCTAGAGTTACACTCAAAAGGGTGGTGAGGGTACACACCCTTAATCCCATCATTCAAGAAGAGTACACCCTTAACCCCAACACACTAGAGACAGAAACAGGAAGATCTCAGAGCTCAAGGTCAGCCTGATACAAAACAAACTCCAAATAAAGAAAAACTTCAATCCAGGAGTGGTGGAACACATCTTTAATCCCCTCAGATGGGAACCACAGGTCTCGGATCCCAATAATTAGAATGCAGAGACACACACATAGGATTTGGAAGGACCTAAGTTTAAAAGCTACTTACAAAAGGCCCACACAACACAAACAAATTGTCCTTCAAGACCTCAAAATATATACACTAAAGCTGGTTTAGCTCCAAAATAACAATATAATTTCTTCTTTAAACCAGATTGAAAGATAACACTTTATATACTGTCAAAAACCAAATTTGCTTTAGGAGAAATATTACCTACCCCCCCCAAAAAAATAGAGGGTGATTGACCCTGAGTGAGGATTAGGGCAGGGCTCTGTTCTTATCTTTCCAGGAGAATCAAAGCATTCAAGGAACCCAGGGACAACTGGACAACGGAAACCTCAGCAGAAATCAGAATCAGACACCAAAAGAAGATGAGTGACTCAGATGATTCAGCCTGACAGACTCCCTCAATAGATGTCTCCATCAAAAGCCTACAACCACAACAACTCAATATCGCTAAGACCGTTCAGCTCTACACAATGCCCCAGCCAGAACCTCAGTAAAGCCTGGAAGTTCAGCTTCTGCCTACAAACTCTTTATGACATCTAAACAGCTGAGAACAGAAGGACTAAACATAAAAGGATTGTATTCACATTTTAAACCATTTTTCCATTTTGGTTTGGGCCCCAAACAGGTTTACTACAACCCAAATCAGCAGGAAGTCATTTTAAGAGAGCGACGTCCCATACCCAGAGGGTGGGGAGGGTGTTTCTCCGCCCCCCCCCTTTTTTCGGTTATTTGAAGGACAACTGAAAACTCTGTTATTTAGGGAAAGAGATTACAAGTTGTTTAATGGTCCTGTTTAATGGGTTTTGGAGGTTAGACCCAGGGTATTCCTTCTTTCCCTTTTCTGTATCCTTCTTTATCTCCTATGTAGGAATGCACGGACTTGAGAAAAATTGAGACATAGACAGCACAGGAAGGATCAAGAAGAAAGGTCACATTATTGAATATGTCCTTATACCCTTGTATATTGATACAAAATTAATAGTATATTTGGCTAAAGTGGTATTGACCATTGTTTATTGTGCAAAAATAAGATTGTATTGGTCTACGTTGGTATTGATCTTTGTATATTGATACAAAATTAAGATTATAGTTGGCCACAATGGTATTGACCCTTGTATATGGACACAATATTAAGATTGTATTGGGCCGCATAGGCATTGATCTTTGTATATTGATACAAAATTAAGAGTATATTTAGCCACATTTGAATAGATCTTTGTATATTGATACAAAATTTAAGGTAAGTCTTCCTAATGGTATCGTACCTAGAGATACTTAAAAATGAAATGTGAAGCTCTGGCCTCTTGATACCAACCATCTTAAACTGTTTAGGATAGTTAAGAAAAACAAACTCCTAGTCATGCATGCATGTCACCTTGTTAGCTACTAAGACAGTCTATCACAGATATTCTCTAAGCTACTCAGTAATCAAGTTGTTAAGAGACAAGCAACATTTGCTTATCTAAATACAAGAGATAGATAGGGCATCTTCAAAAACCCCAAGAGATCTTCAGAATATGGCATTCAAAGATGTGGTCTTAAATTAAGATTTTTTTTTTGATATTGTGACATATAAGCTCCTGACAGCACCCCCTATTCTACTCCAAGTAGAAGAAAAGCATCGAAGAATCTCCAGTGTGAGATGGTTGAATTAGTGGCAAGCCTATCTCTTGGCATGTAAAACCTCCTTGCTTCAACTGCAGACAGACTGCTGTCCAAGAATGACAAAACTTGGTAGCATGGAAGTCGACAGCCTAGCTCTGCCAAGACAGGGTAGGTTAGTCCTTCACAATCCCTGCTCTACAATAAATGTCTTTCAGAGAAACAGGACCAAAAGGCTGAAGACTGATGCTGGAATGTATGGAGAGAAAATGGGAACTGTCCAGGTAGTCACTGGTTTGTCATTTCTTAGTATTGGAAGCTGCAGGCCCTGTACTTCCTGTATAATCAGATATATTTATCCTTCTCAGCTCTCTGAGGTGGTTGAAGAATAGACAGCTTGAGTCTCATAGCTAAATTTTGAGTTGTTTAGGAATCAAGAGGGCGTTCTAGATCTAAGAAGATGGTTGTAATATTGACGCAAGTTAATATGAAAACTAAGTCAGTTATAGAACTTTAAACTCATGGAGATGGTTAGAAGGTAGAAGGTTAAAGTCAAGGGCCAAATATGTATGAACTGGACATTGAGAAGTTATACTGAGCCATTTAACTCTCATAAATGTGGCATATTTAATTCTGCTGTTTTGTATAGAATTTACTGTTATAAGAGAAAGAAACCATTTGTTGGAATGAAAAGAGAAGCTGTTGGGCGGGGAAAGAGGGTGGAAGTGTGGGACAGGAACGGGGAATAGGGAAGGGTTTGCGACTGAGATGTAACTTGAAGAAATAAAAAAAAAGAAAAAAAGATACAAATGGATTTTTGATAAATGGTAAAGTAAATTGACCATAAGTTTATGTGTGCTAGTCACCTCATAGTTGTAAATAGACCTGGATATAAAGATATCATTTTCCTATTTGTATATTATGTACAGTGATTTTTCTTTGTTTTAATTTTTCTTCTCTAAAATAGTCAATTTGGGCAAAACCATCGGTTTTTCTTCTATGCTATCCCAAGTAGTATATTAACTATGCATTTTGCTGGAAGCTAATCATACTCCTATTTTTCCTTATATGCATTCTTAGACGTTAGAGAATAAGGATATATATATATATATATATATATATATATTAAACTTTTTGATTTAATACCAATCTAAAAATATGTAACTATAAGAAGTGTAAAATTTGATCATCTGATGGACTATTTCATCACTGTCAAGTACTGCCAAAGAGTTTCAGGAACCAGAGTTTATGATCCTATTTACAAATAAAGGCCAGATATATTTAGTGTATGGTACATAAAAAGGCTTTTCAGAGTGATTCAAATGAGAACTGAATCATCAAATAAGTCTCCAGAAAGAAGTTTTACCAAACAAAAGCAGCAAGGGGCATTGTGTTCAGGACTGTGTTCACAATGCCAGTACTCTCATTAAACAATGATATACTTTATGCATAAGAAAAAGAAAAACTAGTAACTAAAAAACTTTCAGCACCATATATTTTAGTTTTCCATATTTTCTCAGCATTGCAGATTAAAGCCAGGGCCTCCATGCATGTTAGGAAAACACTCTACCACTGAGCTATAGTCCAGCCTTTATTTTTAAGTTTCCAGTACAGAATTAGATACTGAAATATTAAACAGAACACACTACTTAAGCAAAGTAACAGTGATTTAAAAGTAGAATAAATTTAAAACTGAAAAATTCAATTGGTAAAAATAGCAATGGGACACAATGATCCATCCTTGAGATAAAAGCAATAATTTCAATGATAAGGATTAAACATTCAGCTACATTTGTCTAATTTGAGCAAAATCGGCATTGCTTATGTTGAGGAAAATACTCTTGATAGTGAGTTGATATTTTTCATGTATATTTTGTAGCTTAGTTTGTTTGTAGTATATGGTATATTATTTACTTAATTTCAAAGCATCTCCAATAGTGAATAAAATGAAAGATGTAACAAAGAGTATGATATATCTTAGAACTCTGGGAAGATTAAACAATTCAGAAGAGAGATAAACCCAAGGAGTGGCATGAGCACAGTCAGGGAAAGACAGCATTCAAAACTAGACAGAAGATAGAGTTCAATAGAATAAGAACTAAGAGATCAGATCCAAGATGGTGGCAGATGGCAAGGACACAATTTGAGCACAGTGAAAATAGCTACAATTTAATAGGTTGAAATTAACAACCTAGAAACAAACAAACAAGCAAAACAATACAACGAATCAATGAAACCAAGGGTTGGTTCTTTGAGAAAATCAATAAAATAGACAAATCTTCAGCCAAATTAACTAAAAGGCAGAGGGAAAAAAACCAAATCAACAAAATCATAAATGGAAAGGGAGAAATAACAATAGACATTGAGTAAAACCAGAGAACCTTTAGGTCCTACTTAAAAAAATCTGTACTCCACCAAATTTGAAAACCTAAGTGAAATGGATGACTTTCTTGACAGATTCCAACTACCAAAGGTAAATCAAGATCAGGTTAACAGATTAAACAGTCCTATAACTCTTAAGAAATGGAAACAGTCATTAAACGTCTCCCAACGAAAAAAAGCCCCGGGCCAGATGGTTTCAGCACAGAATTCTACCAGACATTCAAAGATAAGCTAATCTAATACTCTTCAAACTCTTTCACAAAATAGAATCAAAAGGAACACTGCCAAACTCATTCTATGAGGCCACAGTTACCCTGATTCCTAAACCACACAAAGACACAACATAGAAAGAGAACTTCAGACCAATTTCCCTCATGAACATAGATGTAAAATTACTTAATAAAATAGTGGCAACCAAACCCAAGAACACATCAAAAGTATTATTTACCATGATCAAGTATCCTTCATTCCAGGAATGCAGGGATGGTTCAACATATGAAAATCCATCAACATAATTCACCATATAAACAACCTGAAAGAAAAAAAAAAAAACACATGATAATAGTCTTCCCCAGGGAAGAGTCTCCCAGTTGGTTATCCAATACCAGGCAGTCATCCCTGATATCATATACATATAAGTAACATCATATGGTCTGAATATGTAGTATTTATGTATGTAGGGCTATGTGTATGTATATGTGACATCAATTAAAGAAAAAGAGGTGCCTTGAATTTGAGGAAGATTTTGATGGGTGTGATTGAAGGAAGAAAAGAGAAAGGGAAAATTATGTAATTATATTTTATTTCATTTTTAAAAAAATCAAATAAAGTATAACTTAGAGATGGAGCCATGAAAACAATTTTTGATAAACACAATTTTTATTTGATTGTTGGATATTTTCCCTTTTCCATAGAGAAAAGGAGTCATCCTTGAGCCATAGTCAAGACCTCAGTATTAAAATGCTAGGGATTCCATCATAAATCCAATGTCTTCCTATTGAAATACTTATTTTTTGTGCTAATAGTTTCTTCCTCTATAAAAAAGCAGTTTAGCTAGGAAGGTGGGTTTTGAAGGCTATTTCCCTCACTCTCCCATTACTGGAACTGGCAGAGTCTAAAATCTAGAAAGGAGACCAAGAAATGGTAATATTTCATGATGAGGAAGAGTGTAAAGAGGGCAAAGGACACATGGGATGTGAAAGAGGAAAAGAATGAGAGTCAGGGATTTGGAGAATGAAGGAAGGTAGTAGAGAGTGGAGGATATGGGGCTAGAAAGGTGAAACACACACACACACAAACACCACTTTGTTCAAATATGTCCTAATGGTATCCTATATATTCTATTCTGATTTTAAAAGTATAAAACATTTCTTAAAATCTAATATAGGCCATAACTTTCTCACACTTCCCCCAGCCTCTCTAATAGACAACCCCAAGTTCTTTGTGGAGTTTAGTTTCTCTTGATGAAGCAACAGTAAACTTATTGCTATTGATTCAAAGGTTCCTGATCTTATTTAGCTGATGGGGAAAGAAAATCTGAAAGTAGGGTTTGTGAGGTTCTTCACATCTCTCATTTTCTTAGTAAGTCTGAATAGCGTTTTAGAAGCCACCAAGATAGATGATCTTCATTGGACTCCTAAGATCTGCATGTTCAGAGTATTGATGATGATTATATTGATTCTTATTGGCATGGTAGACTTTATTCAGCTTTGTGATGACTTTCTAAAAAAGATCTGGAATGTCTGTTTTAGTGTTAGCATTGTGTCTGAGTATGGTGACCAAGAAAATTAAGATGGAGGCTGTTCTTTGTTTAGAAAAGAATCGTTTGGGTGTCTCTGGAAAGTTTACTATTTTTCTGGGCAATCTCGATTTTGCTGTCTCTGGCATTGGACAGAAGAACTCCATTTTGACGTACTTAAAGGAGATTGATCCATGAATATGCTCTCCCAATCTTCCTCCTGATAAGTATTCTTAATCT
Organism: Lophiomys imhausi; assembly: GCA_907164525.1. Taxonomy (NCBI): domain Eukaryota; kingdom Metazoa; phylum Chordata; class Mammalia; order Rodentia; family Muridae; genus Lophiomys; species Lophiomys imhausi. The sequence continues at coordinate 9,433 of CAJQZJ010029853.1, read as the reverse complement.
GCTATTTCCTGGGTTATATCTGTTCCTGCATTCTGATCCTGAATAAACAGGCATGGAATTGAGATGAAGAACAGACACAAATCTTTAGGATGCTTAAGAGAAGACAATAGCCAATGATGGAAAGCTGTGTCTGGGTTTTTTTCAGAAGGATCTTAATTTGTGTGTGTGTGTGTGTGTGTGTGTGTGTGTGTAAATTTCTTTTTATCCTTTTAAAAACCCTTTAAAAGTCACTATACATATCTGCCATTTTAGTCTAGATTGTCACTTTGTAGAGTTTTAGAGAAAAAATTTTACACAGGTTTTGCTCTTTAAACATGTACTGTAGAGAGCATGGTGACAGAAACATGTGAGTAAAACAATATTGAAGCAAAAGAAAAAAATCATTTTTTTCTTTATCACATTCAGATTAAACGTGGGTCCAGGGCTCAGATAGGGTGAGGAGGTAGGAAAGAAAAAATACAGTCATCAGTGAAGGTAAAGGCTTTAAGAGTTCCAGAAAGATAGAAAATTTGAACTTCAAACACAACTTGGGATTCCCAAAAGAATTGACTTTCTGTGGATTTTTAATATTTTTATAAAAGATTTTCCATATCATTCTCTTAGTAAAAATTCCTAAGAGGTGAATAATTTTGCTTAAATAGAAAATATAACTCTCCTTAAGACCCACAGTGCTGTAGTCAAATGATTACTATTCTTATCTTTGCCAAGCCACTTGTCAGCTATATTGCTGTCAGATGATTTACAAATCTATGAATGTGTGTGTGTGTGTGTGTGTGTGTGTGTGTGTGTGTGTGTGTTTGTGTGTGTGTCTGTTTCATTGGTTTGAAAAAAATAAGGGACAGAAACAATTAACAATTTCAGGAATAGAACATTGATCTGTCTTGCAGTTTCATTCCATTAATCTGTGGTCACTTGACCCATGTGCTTAGGCAAAACATTATAGTAGAGGAAGTATTTGACAGATAGTGTCCTTTACTTCTTTTTATTTTTTTCTTTGTATTATTCTTTTATTTCGTGAATTTCACTCATGGACCCTGTTCACTCTCCTCTCCCACCTCCCCTCCACCCTCCACCCTTGCAACCTCCACCCACATAAAAATAATCTCATTGTGGAAGCTGGAGTGTGCCTCACAATATACCCTTTTGTCCACATGTTTTTGCTTGCAAATGTTCATTATAATGACTCTTTGGTCTGGTAAGAGGCCTCTGGCTTCTAATACTTTGTCAATACTGGAACTGCACTGGGACTCCTCTCAGATATGCTGTTAATGTCTGTGTCAGGGAGATCCTGAAGTTTTTGGGTCTGCGGGACTGGCCTCTTCATGCACTTTAGCAGTACATACATGGGGTGGGCCAACTGAAAGCCCTGGTTCTGGACCTGCAACCCCCACTTGCAGGGCCTGCTCTCCTGAGTTCTGTAGCAGGTAAGTGGATGGATCAGCTCTCCTGCTTTCATGACCCCATCAGGGCCAACTCTCCAGCCTGCTACTTGTAGCAAGGGCATGAGAATAAAGGGGATCTTTCCCTCACCAACACCACAAAGCAGACAGAAGTCAGGGCTGTCTCTTCCACAATCCTCACATCCAGGGCCAGCTGTAGTGTATTACCTAGGCAGGACTCAGACCTGCTTTTCCGAATGCTGCAGCATACTTCTGCTTCTTTTTTTTAAATCAATGGATATGAAGCAGAGAAAATGGGAATATAGGAAAGTACCAGGACAATATATAGTTTTCCCCAAGGAGAGTCCCAATCATGTACTCTATACCACTGAGTCTTTCTTTCTAACATCCCCCAGAACACCGCCCTGTCCTGAATCCATCAAAGGATAAATTCATTCATTTACCATAGCCTTCAGCATCTAATTGTTTCTGTAATGACCACTGCCAATATACCCAGAGATTTGCTTTACTATAACCCAAGCATTTGTTTTTGGTTATTATTTTGTTTTGTTTTGAGACAGGGTCTTACTATGAAGCCCTGGCTGGCTTACAACTTGCTATGTAGACTAGTCTGGCCTTGAACTCACAGAGATCTGTCTCTACCTCCAGGGTGTTGGGTTTAACCTGTATGCCACCTTGCCTAGCTCTTCAATCAATTCTTTCTTTCTTTCTTTCTTTCTTTCTTTCTTTCTTTCTTTCTTTCCTTCCTTCCTTCCTTCCTTCCTTCCTTCCTTCTTTCTTTCTTTCTTTCTTTCTTGGTTTTTTTCAGACTGGGTTTCTCTGTGTAACAGCTCTGGCAGTCCTGCACTCACTCTGTAGACCAGGCCAGCCTTGAAACTTACAAAGATCCTCCTGCCTCTGCCTCCTGAGTGCTGGGATTAAAGATGTGCAACATCACTCCTAGATCCCAGTATTTCTTTTTTTCCAAGCATTTCTTAACATAATTAAGATGATAGTAAAAATTAACCAACAGACTTTTAGAACTTTTTATGTAAATGAAAATTGTGAGGGTTAGGTAAGATAATGAATGAAAATTTTGCAGCATGGGACATTGTACTTACTAGACAATAGCAAGCTCAGCTAGTACTACTATACACTGGAAAGAACTGTGATTACAGTCCAGATCTGCACACTCTATGGGTATAAAAGTAAATCTATAGCTCCAAAATTAACACACTACTAAAGAAGCTACAATTAGATTGTCTTCAATCTTCTTTTCTTCCTAGACACGAGGTAAGAAGTTTGACCTCCCATATGCTCTGTCCACAATATGCTATCTTGGTATAAACTCGAAGCAACACAGTATTTAAAAAAGAACTGTTGTCTCTAAAACCATGAGCCCAAACTAGCTTTTCCTCTTTAAAAGTTAATTGAAGTTTATTACATTATTCTGTCTTAAAGACTATATGGAGAAGGATCCAAGATGACGCCCTCATAGATCATGGTATCTGAGTAGTGGGTGAATGAGACTAGTCACTGTGAGTGAAGGAGAGATCCTGCAGTCAACTGTGAATCACATACAGTGCTTGAATTTCCACCTTAAACATTGAGACTGATTACCACAGGAAACAGCACATGCTGGCCCTAGAAACACCACCCTGAGATCAGCCAGCTCTATCACCCATCTGGAGAGGAGCACTGGCCAGAGTACATCCAGCCCACAGCTCCAGCCACAGATCAGCTGTCCCGCCTGTCTTCCTGAGATCCAGCCTGCATGTGGACCTATATACCCAATTGGGAAAAACTGCCCAACCACAAGAGCAAAGGTAACTAAGATTTTCTTTCCCAAGTTCCCAACATGGTGGCACAGTGTGCACTTTAGCTGAGTGGCACAGACCAAACCCAGCCACAGCAAAACAACCATGAGCTGAGACTGACTGCAAACACAGCTGGTGACAGTGTGTTCCCCACAAACATTGGGGAGGGTCACTCACCTAAGCACCCTAGCTTTTGAGGCAGTCAGCAGCAGGCATGCTGATGCTGGCACCCATCTTGGGTGGAGCTCCCTGCATAAACCGTCAGCCTAGCTGCTGAACCAGAACAACTGTGTCAGTGAGGAGAGAACACAGGCCCAACCACAGCTGAACCTGCATTTCTGAGGAGTCCTTCGAGCTCTCAGGTCCTCACAGGATAGCCGCCTCCCCACTCTGATCTCCTGTATATAGGTCAAATTGGGTCACAACCAGTTGAAGAGAGCAACAGTCACTCTCTGAGAACCAGTCTATTATAGGAACCTACTCATCATCCAGAGGTGGACACCAGGATCTCAAGATCACCCAGTCCCCAGAACAGGGGGTTTTCTTGAGCACCAAGATGAACTGGCATCAGAAACAACTAGACACCACCAGGGTCAATCAGATGGCTAAAGGCCAGCACAGAACATGATTTTAAAAAAAGCAAACCAATATGACCTCTCCAGAACCTAGCTATAATGCAACAGATAACCCTGAAATTCTAGTACAATTGAAGCAAAGGAAAATGATCTTATTCCTGTATTTATATCAATAATAGAAGGCTTAAGGGAGGAAATCAAATACCTCAGACATCAACATCAAAATATTGCAAAAAAAGGTGATGAAAATGAATAAAGCTCTTGAAAGAAGACCTACAAAGGGAAGTTGAAGCAATAAAGAAAGCACAAACTGAGACATTCATGGAACTGGAAAACCAAAGGAACTTCAGATGCAAGCATCACCAACAGAATACAGGAAATGGAAGAAAGGATCTTAGGCACAGAGGATAAAATTAAAGAAATTGATACAACTGTCAAAGAAAATGTAAAATCCAAAAAAATCCTGACCCAAAACATTCAGGAAATCAAGGGCAATAAGAAAAGACAAAATTTCACCATAATAAAAACAGAGGAAAGAGAAGATTTCCAGCACCAAGGTCCAGAAAATATCTTCAGCAAAATCATTGAAGAGAATTTCCCAAACCTAAACAAAGAGATGCCTACAATTGTAAAAGAAGCCTACAAAACTCCAAATAGGTTAGACCAGAAAAGAAAATCCTCCTGCCACATTATAATAAAAATACTAAATGTACAGAACAAGAAAGAATAATAACAGCTGCTAGGGAAGAGGGCCAAGTAACTTATAATGGCAAACCTTTCAGAATCACACCTGACTTTTCATTAGAGACACTAAAAGCCAGAAAGGACTGAAAAGATGACTTGCAGACCCGCCCAAAAAAATCCCACAAAAGCCAGATAAGACTACTATTTCCAACAAAATTGTCAATCAACATAGGTGGAGAAAACAAGATATTCCATGACAAAAATGAATAAAAAAGTATCTATGCACAAATGTAGAGCTGGCTCTACAGAAGATGTTAGAAGGAAAACTGCAACCCAAAGAGTTTAACTATACAGAAGAAAACACAGGAAGCAAATAATCTGATGGCAGCAAAACCAAAAGAAGAGAAGCTCACTCACACACTATTTCCACCAACATCAAGATGGCAGGAAGTAACAATCACTGGTCATCAATATCATTCAACCATCAATAGAAAGAGATAAAACAAAAAGAAGCAAATGCTCCCAAAAGTAGAAGACAGCAGGAAATTATCTAACTCAGGACTGAAATCAATAACTTAGAAACAAAGAGAACAATACAAAGAATCGACAAAAACAAGAGTTGGTTTGAGGAAATAAAAAAAAATAGACAAACCCTTAGCCAAACTAACTAAAAGTCAGAGGGAAAATATTCACATCAACAAAATCAGAAATGTAAAGGGGGAAATATCAACAGACACCAAGGAAATCCAAAGAATCATTAGGTCCTATTTCAAAAACTTGTACTCAACAAAATTGGAAATCCTAAATGAAATGGACAATTTTCTTCATAGATTCCACCTACCAAGGTTAAATCAAGAGCAGGTAAACAAATTAAACAGTCCTATAACCCTTAAGGAAATAGGCGAAGTCATTAGAAGCCTTCCAAACAGAAAAAGCCCAGGGCCAGATGGTTTCAGCTCAGAATTCTACCAGACCTTCAAAGAAGAGCTAACACCAATATTTTTCAAAATCTTCCACAACATAGAAACAGAAGGAATACTGCCAAACACATTCTATGAGGCCACAGTCACCCTGATAACTAAACCACACAAAGTCCCAACAGAGAAACAAAATTTCAGAACAATTTCCCTTATGGATGCAAAAATACTCAACAAAATACTTGTAAACCAGATCTAAGAGCACATCAAAAGTATCATACACCAGGATCAAGTAGGCTTCATTCCGGGAATGCAAGAGTGGTTTAACATAAGAAAATCCATCAATGTAATCCACCACATAACTAAGCTAAAAGAAAAAAAAAAAACAAACAAACACATGATCATCTCATTGGATGAAGAAAAAGCATTTGACAAATTCCAGGACCCCTTCGTGTTAAAAGTATTGGAGAGATCAGGCATACAAGGACCATAATTAAACATAATAAAGGCAATATACAAAAAGCCAATAGCCAACATCAAACTAAATGAACAGAAAATTAATGCATTTCCTCTAAAATCAGGGACCAAGGCAAGGCTGCTCACTCTCTCTGTATCTCTACAGCATAGTACTTGAAGTTTTACCTTGAGCCATAACACAACTAAAGGAAATCAAAGGGATACAAATTGGAAAGGAAGAAGTCAGAGTATCCCTATTCACAGATGATAAGGTGGTACACATAAGCCACCACAAAAATTCTACCAGAGAAATCCTACAACTGATAAAGACCTGTAGCAAAACGGCTAGATACAAAATAAATTCAAATGAACAGGTAGCCCTTCTTTACACAAAAGATAAATGGGCAGAGAAAGAAATTAGGGAAACAACACCTTCATGATAGCCCCAAATGTATCATATACCTGGAGGTAACGCTAACAAAGTAAGTGGAAAACCTGTATGACAAGAACTTCAAGTCCATTTAGAAAAAAATTGAAGAAGACATCAGAAGAAGGAAAGCTCTCCCATGCTCGTGTATAGGTAGGGTCAACATAATAAAAATGGCCATACTACTGAAAGTAATATACAATTATTATATTCAATGCAATTCCTATCAAAATACCAACACAATCTTTACAGACCTTGAAAGAACAATTCTTATCATCATATGGAAAAAAAAAAACAGGATAGATTTTTAAAAACTTCTGTACAATAAAATAAAATAGAGGTATCACCATCGCTGAAATCCTAACCAAAAATAAAAAGCATATATAGAGTGTACCTGGGCCCTCTAAACATAAATCTATGATAAACGACTTTGCCATCATTCAGATCCCTTAGCAAGTGGAGTGGTCGTGGAGGGCAGTCTCTGACATGGACTCTGTTGCCTGTTAGTGGAACACCTTACCCTAGCTGGACTGCCATGTGGCACCCCAGTGCTCAAGGAAGCTCTTAGCCCTCATGTGACTGATGAACTGAGGAGAGTTTGATATGTGGGGGGGGGATCCCCTCATCTAGGGAGAAGAGGATGGAGTCAGGAAGAGTGTGGGAAGGTAGGACCAGGTGAGGAGGAGGGAGGAGGCTGCAATGGAGATGTAACTTGAATGTATAAATAAACAAACAAAGAAAGAAACATACATGATGGCTGAGCTCATGAACTTACAGCAGCTGTAGATGTCTCCACATGACCTGCACAATATCAAGCTAATCAATACCCCTGCCTGGAGGGAAGAGGGGCTCTGATCTCCCTACTCCTATTTGAGAAGTTGTGGACACTGGATGGCTTCTGGGAGAGGGAGAATCAGTTGTCTTTATGGATGTGTCTCCTCGTAGATTTACCATGTTCCAGTGGATACCCCCAGGAGTATATATAGGCAGCACACAATGGTGTCTATTGACTATTAAACAATAGAAAGCACATAAAATTAAGGGAGTTAGAGAGGTAGAGGTGAGTCTGGGATGAGTTGAGGGAGGAATGGATTGTGAATACTATCAAAATACATTGTGCAACATTCTCAAAGAATAAAAAAGTGCTTTCACAACCATAAAATGAAAAAAAGAAGACATTGGACTTTATTATAAAGTTTTAATATGGTGAATATATAGTAAGTACGACTATGTGTAAGTTACTACACAGGTGTTAGACAGACAGAAAGAGTTTACTAATTATACACATGCTATAGTAGGACAAGAAACTATATTTCGTGATTTTTATTCTCCACAATCATTTCTTTGCTCACCAAAAAAGAATAATAGGTATTTTGAAAGTTTAACATATAATTTAAGTAGAATTTGACAACGTTATGAGCATTTTGTTTAAAGAAGTACACGTGCATTATATCTCAGCTAGTGAATTATCATGACTAAAGACATTTAATTTTGAAAGATATCCTTCAACCAAAGAATGGATAGAACAAACTGTGGTACATTTACACAATGGAATACTACTCACCTATCAGAAACAAGGAAATAGAAAAGCTCACCTTGAATGAGCTACCCCAGACCCAGAAAGATACACAGGACATGTATTCATTTTTAACTGGATATTAGCCATTTATTACAGGATAACTATCTTACAACGAACAGACTAAAAGCAACAGAGAACATGGACTTTGTTACCTGTTAGTGGGGCACTTTGCCCTCGTGGAGCTACCCTGTAAGTCCGCAGTCCAAGAGGAAGCTCTTAGCCCTCATATGACTGCTGAAGTGAAGTATTCACAATCCATGGGGGGGCAGCAAGGCAAGCTGTGAGGCCGTGATCATCACAGAGCTCTAGCACATGTAGGAGCTAGTTAAACTTGAAGGGTCTAAGTACAAAGGGCAGCTAGCTATTGATTTGGGGGGCAACCAACTGGGACTTGATGGGACGGAAGGAAGTGCCTAAACAGCAAACTACTTACCACAACTTCGGTCAGATTTTGTGGGGCCCCATAGATATGGGTACCTGTCAGGAGTCCAGGTGCAAGCCATGCTTTCAGGTGCTTCCCACAGCCTCCTCATCACCACAGAAGGGAAGCTGTGGAGCTGGGGTCCAAATGAAAAGGGGCAGCTGGGTCATGGTGATACCAAGAGGATTGAAGCTCCCAGACTAATCGAGGCCCTAATATATATATTAGAGTAAACACTTTAAATAAATGGCAACATTGTTTAAAAAAACAAACAGAACTATCTGGCTCTCTGGGGGCGGAGCCACTGGGTCTCACGAGATTGTCACACTGGAAGTGAACTATGGGACATTCTAGGGGCGGGGCGGCATAGTCTTGCCAGATTGCCACACCAGAAGTGTTCCTGGTCAAACATGGTGACCTCAGAAGTGGTGCTCAGGCGTATTCCGAGCCACTCCTCCTGGCAGCCGGTACAAAAGGCCCGGCCGAACTTCCTCCTCAGCCTTCGGGCCGCTAACGGATTGGGGTGCTGACCCTGGGAGAGCGGTTATGCCTGTGATGGCAGAAGCTGCAGGACTACACATTGGTCTGAGACTTGAAGCATGTCACCGCTGGCAAGGACATTTTGGTGAGATTCAAAGGCTGGACCCACAACCAGCCCATGCCCCAGAGCCAGCCCACCCCCAGAGCCAGCCCACGCCCCACAGCCAGCCCGCGGTGGCCATCCTGCCCACTCTCGGCAGCCAGCTCAAGCCCTGCAGCCAGCCCACGCTCGGCATGCTGCTGGCGGGCCTGGTCAAAACCCAGTCAAAGAACATCACCCAACCCATGCGGGACCTAGGCTCGGGCCACATGCTGTTATTGCTGCCTGCTGGGGAGGGTTTTACTTTTAGTGGGATCTGCCGCGTTACTTGCATCTCCGGCGTGCTGGAAATATACGGCTATATCGTCAAACAAGGGGAGCCTGCCCAAGATGTCTTTTCTGCCTACACCCATTCTTACCTGACCATCAATGGGATTCACTACTCAGAACCTGCAAGAAGTGCAAAGAAGATCAGAAAGGGGATAAAGGCCCTACTCGAACCTCACATGAACCTGCAGGACAGAAACTGGGCACTGCGGTATTTCCCTCCCCTGGCCTCCATTCTGATTCTGGAGAAGCTGAGGACCCCTGCTGTGGA
>CAJQZJ010029851.1:0-13791 GCA_907164525.1 Lophiomys imhausi | reverse complement strand
GCCTTCTCAGAACCTTTGATGATCTGATGTGAATTTTATGTTCTCAAAGCAGGCTATATGCAGTATGCCATTATATGATGATTGAGCAAAGATCCTTTGGCTCATGTGTATTTTATAGAAAGAAGGAGAGACAGTGTTCCAAGAAACATGCTCTGAGAAACACTAGATCTCTCAGGTTTCTTCTAGACATGCCTTTCTTTGACATTTGTACTAAATAGCTACACTGTATTCACTGATGTATGTTTAAGTCAGTCCTGAACATCGAAAGGGTTACAGTAACAACAGCTGTAGTTTAACTGTGTAGTTAGTGTGGGTAAACACGTGTGCTTTAAAGTGCTTCATGTATACCAATGGAAAGAAAGACCACCTTCCACTTTGTAAACTCAGGTAGGTGGATGGTAACTTGCCTACAAAGTAACAAAGGGATTCTAGTAAACTAAGGGCCCCAGTCAGACCCTGGCTTAGCTCAAAATAAAGTCAAGGTTGAGGGTTAAGGGCAAGAGAGGGTGAAACTGTTGTGCACTAGAAAGCTGGGAAGCACAATGCTTTGTAAGACAGAGGGAGCACTACAAATGCTAAGTGAGTGATATGGGAAGGCGGCCAAGGTACTTGGGGTGACAGTCTCGATTCTAAACTGTTTACTTTTCTACAACTATGCTTCCCTTGCTACTATCTGAAGCATGTTGTGGAAATAAAAGGTGGGAATTTTATGTTCAGAGGTTTTCGTTTTTGTTTTGTGTCAACTAGTCCTATTAAGAATCCTAGGAAGTCATGAATGGGAAAAGCCAGGGACACAGGTGACATACACTTGTAAACTTCCAGGTTAGAAATTTAGAGAAGTCTTGTAGAGGAGAAATGAAAGTTTGAGCAAATGTAATCTGGGTCCTTCAGGGCCAGAGGTATCGTTTAGTTGGCTGAGTGGCCACCTAGCATGCTCAGAGCCTTGGTCTCAATTCTCAGCAATCACATAAACTGAGCATTGTGGCACATGTCTATAATCCTAACACCTGGGAGGCAGAAGTAGGACGAGCAGAAATTCAAAGCCATCCTCAGCTACACACACTGTTCAAGGCCAGCCTGGGATATAACAGACTCTGTCTAAAAAGAAAAACAAAAAAACAACCAAACAACAACAACAACAAAACATGAACTTCACTATTCGACATGCATTCTACAAGCACCATCTCACCGATTCCTCCCAACAGCCCTATAAGGTATGTACTGTTATACAGCCTCTAGATTTAATGAAAGAGCCAAGACAAGCTCAGAGAGGTCAAAGTCGTCAGCTTATCATTCAGCCTTGACTATGGTACAGTCATGATTGCAGAACAGGCCAGTTTGACCCAATGACTCATATCTGTGACCACTTTCAAATTTCAACCCCCAAAAGGTAGAGCAGGAATGGGCTTGATACAAGATTCAGTTCCTAGTTTTAAATTTTGCTCAGTGGCCAAGATACAGATTCTAGATAACCCATGAAGACAGCAGTGGCAGGATGTTCAGGTTTCGCATGGGCTCATGGTGGGTGCCACACAGCCCACCACTCCATGGCTTACTGCTCTTACAAAAAGAGATTATGGTCTCACCATGAATGACTAATTCTTATTCAGTCTTTAAACTTATAATTCTTTTTTTTAGTTAAGGAAATTTATTTTTATTTTTTATTTTTTTAAATTAAAAAAAATATTTATTACTTCAAGTTATATCTCCATCACAGTCCCTTCCCTCCACACCTCCTGGCCTCACCATCTCATCCTCTCCCCCTTCTCCCAGAACTCATAATTCTTTTTTAATAATTAGGCCACAATTATGAAAATTATAAGGCATAGTATACATTCTCTATGTCCAGTCCATACATATTTACCAACTGATTAATATTCTATTATCCATCTACCTCCATGAGTTTAAAGTTCTATGCCTAACTCATTTTCCATCCTAACTTGAATTATCAACTTAAGAACATCTTCTTAGACTTAGAACATCCTTTTAGTTCATAAACAACTTAAAATTTAAAAACTTATAATTCTTATTCAATCTTAAACAACTCCCTGAGGTGTCAATAAAGTATAGTGCCAACCATGTGTCATTGCCCCCTCCTAAGTGAGACACATGTGAGTGAAAGGAGTCAGTGTGGACCTTGCTCAACGCTACTGTCTGGTAAGCATAGGGCTCAGCAGATGTTGTCTAACTGCAATTTCAGCTTATCCTGGGCAGGGATGGTGCCCACATCTGGTCTGGCCACAGCCAGTGCGTCCTGGGGCTCAGGGAAATTCTGAGAATTGCAGCAGAAGTTAGTGGAGCCCATTCACATTGTTTTCTGCCTGACTTCTTCTTTCTCTTGTGGGGGTCAAAAGAGAGGTGGTGATGGAGAGCACACTGGTTTTATTTTGTTTTTATACTGCATGGACCTCATTCTCTGAAATATGCTCTTCAGCCTGAAAGGACAAAGTCAGCCCGGTATACCCAAGTGCCATTATATTAATATGCAAAGCTACCAGTCAGCTAATCTCCACAAACCACTTGTTTCCTTAATTGCCCTCTTAGGGCAAAAGTGGAAAAAAAGTAGGGAAGATGAGTAACAATTGTATCTAATTCACCCTTCCTGTTCTCCCCAGTACCACTTACTGCTGTAGTTATGAAGTGGGCAATTTTCAGCTTAAATGTCTAACCACTCCTCACCCAGTTCCCACCCCAGTGGCACTCATTCACATCAGAATTAGTCACTCAGGATCTCTGGGTCCTGCCCACTGACCCTACTCATAGAAGTATCTTGGGCTCTGACTCTCAAAACAATCTCCAAAGGGCAAAGGCAATAGCAAGGGGCCAGTAAGCTATCTGTTTGTAGCCTGCCTCCCCTGAGGAGAGGGAGAGCTCCGCTTCTGTGCACTCGTTCTAATAGGCAGGATGTGTTTGTATCCCATCTCTATTGCATACCAGGTCTATAGCTTTGGGTGGGTCACTTGACTTCTCTGGGCTTCAAAAGCCTCCTTAAGAAAACCGGGGTAGAGGAGATGTATGTAGTAGATTAGACCCTGTCCCAACATGTTGAACACAAAAGCCTGAGCTGTTCCACGGCATTAGCTGCTGCCTATCAGGTAGCTAGAACCGAGGTCCCCTTTCCCATTCACTGCCCAACCACACCCCAGGAAATAAGAGAGCTGGAGGCCTTTAACATGACCATTTGAATAGCTAAAAAGAGAAGGCACAGATGCATATAGTGATTCCTATGAATGATCCCTTTAAGACCTTATTATTTTTCATTTCTAGTTTCAGAACTTCCCTGTCTCCAATCAGCTCTGACTTCTCAGCGACTAGGAAATAAAGGCTGTTTGTTTGTATCCCACAGTATCAAAGTTTGTTGCAACAACATAGCCAAAGGAACAGACTCTCTCCGTCACTCGATATCCTCCAATACAGGCTTGGAGGGCAGCTGTGTCAGAAAATGGGCTTCAGGTGTGCTAACATGCCCCAAGCATTAGGTGCAAACATGCACAAACCCCGAAACTTGACACTAGGATAGGTCAGTGGAAACCATTCTGTGGAAGTCTATAGATTCCCAAGAAGGCTTGACAAATTCTACTTCTTTTTAAAGATTTATTGATTCATTTATTATTTTTATGAACATGTGTATGCCTTTGTGAGTTTTCTTTGCATCACATGTGTGCAGGATCTCTCAGCAGCCAGAAGGTGTCAGATTCCCCTGAAAATGGAGTTACAGGCATTTGTAAGCTGCTTTGTGGATGCTGGGAACCAAATCCAGGTTCTCTGCAGAAGCAGAAAATGCCTTTAACTACTCAACAATTATTCCAACCTCAAAAATTCTGTTTCTAAGACCAGAAGCCTTTCATGGTTATGAGAAGCCCTCCCCCAGGACATGATCCATTGGTAGACTCAGCAATGTCTCCAGCCAGGCAGCTGAGCAATAGTACTCATCTCACTAGGTTGTCTTGAGGATTAAACAAAATTATTCTCTCAGAGAAGGTGGATTTCCTACATTTTGGGCAACTCTTTCTCTAGGAAGGCCCTGAGGGAAGTCCCTACTTACCTTCCTGGAATTAGCAGTGAGCTGAATAATGACAAGGAAGGGCTTTAAAGAGTTCCAGTGTCTTTATCTGTAAATGTAGGCTGATACCAAGAGTTACCTCACAGGGTTGAAAGACACAAAAAGGTAATTCTCAGGGAAATATCACTGGAGTGTTGGAATATGCAAGCACTCCATGAGTGTCTGCTTACAGCAAACATTGTTATTTGTTTGCGTTATTGTTTGGAAATTGTTTTAGGGATCTCCAAGCATATTTCATTTCCTTTTCAGTAACTTTCTGAGAGTTCCCTGTCATTCTTTTTATGTGCCACCGTGAACACTCTTAGACAGAAACAAGTGAATCCTACTGTTTCTGGGCCTCATGGTCCTTCCAGCTCTGAAGGTCATGGTCAACATTGGTGCTTTTCCTGCCATTGGAGATAATACTACAGATCTCTTGATAATGTGGCGTTGTAACCCTGCTCTTCAGCAAACAACTGTACTGGGTTTCATTATTGATGCTCAGGGAGTCAGCTTAATTATCATTTTTAATGATGCACATGTTCATACAACTTCTGTATTTGCTGCCATCTCCTTGAGTGCTATTTAGTATATAATAAACATTATTTTTCACTAAAGCAGAGATCTGATTTCTCATCTTCAACACATTATGATCATTTGCAAACCTCTGAGTCCACTGACATAAAAAGGCTCATCTGAGGCCTTGTGATTGAAGACAGAATGTGCTGTATTCTGGTTCCAAGGCATAAGGGGAGGATATCTTCAGACCCATAAACTCTGAACTGAGTAGAAATGTGACTATTCTGACGGGGGCATCTGCAGGTCCTGAAAGTCCTTTGTGCAAGCATGGGATGGAGCTTTGCTCTGCTACTCACAGGTTGCTGTAATGGCAAGTCCAGAGGAGCTACAAGTCCACTTTGAGGGGAGCACATTCTTGTTTTGATAATTCTACATTCTCATTTCTATGCACAGAGCAGAAGCAATTAAGTTCTGTCCTTGATCAAATATGTCTGCTGGCAGGAAACTCAGGTCACACACACACACACACACACACACACACACACACACACACACACATCTTCCAAGTCCATTAAACAAATGTGAAAATCCAGAGAGGTGTGTGGTCCTTGCTATAGACTACTAGAATCCTTGGTGCATCGTGAAAGGCCTACTTGGTGATTTTAATTAAATTCATGTAACATAGAGTTAATTATTTTCAACTGTTCAGTTTAGCATCATTTCACATATTCAGAGTGATGTAGTATCATTTCATATATTCAGAATGAGGCACAAATATCACTTATACTTAGCCCTCAAATATTTCATCACCCTATATGGAGACTGTGTATGTAGCAAATAGTCAGTGCCCTCCTTCCCAACCTGTCCCCAGCCCCTTGGTAAACACTAGTATGCTTTCTATACTACAGATCTACATAATCTGGATAGTACATTTAAATACAATTATATAATGTGTGACCCTTGGGTACCTGCTTTCATTTCCTTAGAATAATATTTTAAGGTTCATCTATGATCTAACATATATCACTATTTCATTTTTTTATTCACCTAGCTATAATCCATTGTATGGGCATGACACATTTTATCCATTCAACAGTCAGTAGGCATCTGTATTGCTTTCAGCTTCTGGCTACTGTGATTACAGCCTCCGTGTATGTGGGCAGAGTGTCTGTTTTCAGTGCTTTGGCTATATTATACCTTACAATGAAATTAGAGGGAACACAGCAACTCTATGTTTAGCATTTTGAGGAAATAAGAAGCTGATTGATGCATATATTCCCAACAGCAATATCAGGAGGGTTCCATTTTCCTCCATATCTTCACAAGGACATGTTCTTTTCTCTAACAAACAAACAAACAAACACCCTCTTATCACATTAGTGGTTTGGGAATGACATTTCACCATTGGTTGTGTAAACTTCTCTGCGCCCCCCCCAACTGTAGAGTCTTCACATGCTATTCAAAACCCAGCTGACCGTAGGTGTCTGGCACGGGTTTATATTTGGACTTTTCATTCTATTCCAATGATTTGATTGTCTATGCCTAAGCCAAGCCCTCCCTCCCTCTTTCTTTTTGAGACAAGGTTTCTTTAGATGGCCTTGGCTGTCCTGGAACTCACTCTATAGAACAGGCTGGCCTCAAACTCACAGAGCTTCACCTTCGTCTGCCTCTTAAGTGCTAGAGTTAAAGGCATGCCCAGTACTTTCTTGATTAGTACCTTCTTGTAGTGTCTTTTGAAGCATGAATCTTCCAGTTTTCACAAGGTTATTATTTACTCATTTACTTGGGTTTTTTTCCTACTCAGGGTTCCTAGAAATTCAACATTAATTTTAGAATCAACCTTTCTTTCCATTTCTCCAAAAAAAAGCTATTGTGATTTTCACAGGTGTTGCACTAAATATGTTGATGCAACTAAACAATATTAAGTCTTCTAGTCTCTGAATACAGGACAGCTCTCCACATATTCAGCTACTCAAAAAATTGAGAGGAGGAGTTCTCAGGCTGCCTTGAGACTCCAATGTAACTAGAATGAGTGAATATTTATTTGAAATTAAAGAAAAACTAGTACCAGTGATGATTCCAGACTTCACTGCTCTTCAATTAGTGAAGATAGAAAATGACACATTTGGCAATATATCAATGAGAATAAATGAAACACTTGGATTGGCATATACCAACAGAATTGTTGGGAATGGTGCATATGAATATATACAATGGAATACAACCATTATAGGATTTAGAAATTGGACAAGTAATGGAGCTGACAAGGCTAAATTTTATAACACTAGCAAGCAAGGCTTTTTTGCTTTGGTAGTAAGGAGAAGTAACAATTCCATAGAACCCATACACCCAGGAAAATATTTATCTACTTCAAGAACTATATGGCATATTTGTCATCACAATGCACTTGGGAAGGATGAATTTCCCATACCATGGGATATAAAATATAACAATGACACATGATATTACCATATATCAAGATATAAGGTTAAAAATTTTGAAACAATTAGTTCATTTGATTCACCAGTTAAAAATATGACAGCAGCAAATTGAACAGGAGCAGATGTTACAGAATATATACTACCTAGAGTAATAATAGACACACCTATGACAACAGTCATGGGAACCAAATCTACAAACCCTACAGGATACTAACTCGCTAGGATAAATTACCTTACAGGATTTAGAACTAATTTGAAATAGTTAAAAGATTTTAATGCCTCTTTTGAAATGATACAGATGGACCATGTAGGATTACCATATTACTTTTCAGCAATAATGGTGAATCCTCATTATAGTGAGTGGAATGAAGTAGATTGTATAGCACATAAACCTAGGGGGATGGAGAATTCATTTTCAGAAGATTGGGACATGATAACATATTTACCAATAATGCATAATAAATACATGGCCTGACACTATGTTAGAAGATCTTAAAATAATGTATAGGGGATCAATATGGAGAAATGGAACAGAATTTGCTTTGTATTCAGCACAGGGATATTTAGTACCACCACCTGGTAAATCTAAGGCAGTAACAGCACCATTTTTGGGACCAGATTTACCTACTGTGGCTGAAGTGATAATCTTCCCAAGAATTAGGAAGATTCAGCTCAATATAGATCTGAGAGTATTAAAACCTCCAGAGATATACTGTGGCACATCTTATTCCTGGACTCCATTGCAATATGGAACCTCTTCTAAAGTGGGGCTCAAACTTTTACAGTTACTACTATAGGGAGTAGTTTTTGGAGGAGCCCTTTTAGGAGGAATAATGGGAGGAGGAGTATCAGCTGCGATACTAACTTCAATAAAAGCAGAAATCTTCCATATACTACTAAATAGGAAAACACCTGAGGCAATAGCAGCAATATCTAATTCTATAGATGCACTGCAAGTAATAACACAGCAGATGCAAATTTAAATTGAGATATTAAAAAAGAATAGAAAACTGGAACGAGAACAGCTACTCAATTTGATTAACACAAATCATAATTACATGATGTGTGAAACTTATAGGAACAACCTACATAAAATAGTATCAGAACTGTATCACTTATTCAGTACAGGTATAGGCAGAAGAACTCCATAATTTCAAACTATTTTAGACCCTGATGGCAATAGTTATTGCCAAGATGGCTTATGTAAATTAGACCTAGCACAGATATTCTTAGACAGATATACTTAGACAATGCATTTAATGCATACCACACTAAACCAATACCTCAGAAATGGACAGATCAGTTAGATCCTTACAGTGAAATAAAAGTTGAAAAATGGCGAACACCCATTGTTACATTTTTATGGATAAATATGAATGGAACACCTGCTCATATACTTATTGCAGAATCTTTTAGTTTAGGTGCAAATACATATGTATACCCCCATTTACCCTTCAAACATTTGGAAGAAACTAGATTGACAATCACAACCATGGCAGATACATTAACTGATAATAGTGATTGGCCCTTCTTGGCGTGTACCAATTCCAATACCAATTTGACTTGTACAAATCTCAATGAGACCACATATGAAGATGAAACAGAAAGATCTGAACTGCAACCTGGATGCTATGTGATACATAACTGCTCAGTAGCATCAATGAAGAACCACACCTTGGTTACTAAATTATCAATACAAGAGAAACATTACTATGAAACTAGTTCCACTTTTGATGATGCATTAGAACAAGATTACACTAATTTTGTTAGTAAAGTAGCAAATATACAAGCAATTGCAGAATTTAATGAGAAACAACTAAATAGCATACATGAAAAAATAACTAGAGCACAGAAGTCCCTTAGAGCATCAAGAATAGAGACTCAAATTTAGTGCGATTATTAAGAACCAACACACGCACACACACACACACACATATAAAGATTGGAATAAATAATTGTAAAATGTGGCTTTTGGGATTATTTAGCAAGACTAGTACAAATGGACTTTATATGTACACCAATCTATACTTGGTGGCATTGGCTTAAAGAAGGTATATGGATTGTTATGATTATTTTTATGACATACATTGCCTTTAAGATTTTGATGTGTTTCAGAAATGCCAAGAAGAAGAAATATGCACAACAGGTCCGGAGGAAGATGTGATTTGTTACAGAAACATGGAATAAACAAAATGTTAAACTACCTTATATAAAACATTGGATGTCACTTGCTGATATATTTAGAAGAATGGGAATCCTTAGACACCCCACTGTATTAGACCCCTGCTATTTTGGCAAAAGTAGATACTCTATGTTGTATTTAGGAGGAGATAAGCATGGTGATAATTATGGCAGAATTGATTAACCAAGTGGTATTTCATTATCCACATGAACATAGCCCATTACATAAAAATCCATTTGATAAGGCCCTGCGTGTATTATTAAGTTTAATAAGTTGTTATATAACTAAAGGGGACTTTCCCCATTATGAAATGGTCAGATCTTTAATCACACATGACAAAAAGGGAGCAGTGGCTTTAACGGAAGGTGATTGATACTGCAGAATAGATAAATTGGATAAAGAATATATACCAAAATCTTTAGAATCATATTGTATAAGAGCATTAAGTAAACCATTAATTGAAGATTTATTGTTTGAATTTTGCGCTTATGTAGACTGGTATGAAATGTTTAGAAAATATAAAATTACAAAGACAGAACTCCTAGAAGATGAGGAAAGACACTCTATGCAGGCTACTACTAGAATTAGTGCAAGTACGTCTTTATATATTACACAACATAATAGTGAGGAAGAGAATGATGTAAATCCCCCAGCTGCGACTGCTTAGTGATGCCTTTCATGTTGACATCATTTCAGGCATCAGGGGTTGGAATGTGAGGAGCCTGTAAAACAGTCACCTGAAATGGCTGTTAGGAGTTAGTAATAGTTTAATAGTTTAAGTTTAATAGCAAAAGATTAAGTTAGGAGTTTAAATTTAAGTTTGAAGTGTGTGAGTTGAAGTGATGTAATGCTTTTAAGATAAGCAGAAGGCGACTTAGCATAGGTGGAGTGCAAAGGAGGCCTTACCACCCAGGGTGCAACCCTGGTTCCCAGGTTACAGGGCATAACCTTGGTTGCCAGGTTACAGGGCATAACCCTGTTTGCCAGGATGCCAGGGTGTATCCCTGGTGGTAGGCATTTTAAATATTGGTGCTTTGATACAGGAACGGGTGCATTACGGCCACCATAGCTTTGATGTGACAGCCGCTAATTGCCACTTTGACTGATCATTCCTGAATCTCAGAGGAAAGCCCCCCAACACTTCAGCAGTGACCGGACCACTGCCACCGGAGACTGACACCTGGGAGAGAGACCAGACCCTAGATAATGCAGCCAAGCTCTCTTCGTGGTCAAGCCTGCCTCAAGATCAAGTCCTCACGCTACAACAAAGAAGGCGACCACTTCCGAGTTCTTATCCAAGGACTGTAAGCCCAAGGATCAGGTTCAGTATGTGGCTATGTTAGGATTAAGTTTAGGACTTACTGGAACTGGGATTGCTGTGATGATTGCTGTGTTCATTTGAATTTATTGTTGTTTATGCTAAATTGGAATAAATAGTAAAGCCTCCCCAACTCTGCCTCTAGTATGATTCCTTAGCCTTCTCTCCCTGAAATCATAGGGGAGTTGGTGTGTTTGTGACACCCACTCTCACTAGTCTGGTAGTTTTGCTGGTAATTGCGTGGAGGATCCCTACGAGGTGGATAGCTGCGTATTCACTGCCTTGAACTGCAACTCCACCAGGGCCTGGAACATTTGCTGCCTCCGCACCCTTTTCTCCTCCAACAACATCAAACTCCACAGTCTCTCCATCTCCTACACCGCGAAGGTACTTCCTGGAGTTATTCTTCTTTATGGCAGTCTGGTGTACAAATACGTCTTCTTTGGTGTCATTCCTGTTGATGAAACCGTATTCATTCCTTACATTGAACTATTTTACTGTTCCCAAAACCTTTGTTACTATGACCTTCTTGTCCCCGCTGGCAGGGCGACGCCTCCGATGTGAGGCCGCTTGGGCTGCCACTACCCGCACTGCTCCCTTTGGAGCCGGGCTTGGTGTGGCTTTGCTGAGGGCGGCTGCTGGGTCTCGGCCTTGACTGAGGCCCGCGGCTCCTCCCAGGGTGTAGCTCCTCCCATAGTGACTAGGCCTGTGTCCGGTGTTGGGGCTCTCAGGGCTCTCTGGGGTCCGCTCTCCACTCCTGCTACTGATTGAACTCCACAAACCAGACTTTTTTTTTTTTGCAGATTTTTAACCTCAGTTCATGCCTCCTGTGTCTTTATTGGTATAAATATTAGACTAATTTAAAAATATAAATACTACATTTGCCTTTTTGAAGTCAACCCCAGGGCCTTAGTTGTTGTTGTTTTTTTTTTTTTTTTGAGACAGGGTTTTTCTCTGTGTATCCCTGGCTGTCCTGGACTCACTTTGTAGACCAGGCTGGCCTCAAACTCACAGAGATCCGCCTGCCTCTGCCTCCCAAGTGCGCCACCACACCCGGCCCCTTGCTTAGGTTTCAGATAATATCCCTCCCTCCGACTCTCACGGAGCTGAGGATGACCTTTTAACAGGCATGCGCCATCGCAGCACCTGGTTTATGAGGCACTAGGAGCTTCATGTGAGCTCAGCCCTCTACCTACTGAGCTACAGCCACAGCCCCACCCCACACTGAGTGTATCAGGGCTTTCCACACGGACAGATGAGCCACAAGAGTACATCACCAAAGCTGCTTCCCTGGGTACATCCTATCTCTACTACCCTCACTGCCCCTTCCTCGCAGACATTCTTACAACAGATATGTATTGAGTGCCTGCTAAAGCCCAGGCATTAGTTACTAACCCTGGGCACAGACCATCATTATATATAGTCCCTCTTCTTTAGAGATTTCCTCAGAGTCACAAACATTTATTGGATCAGCTGAGATAGAGCTGTGCAAGAAAAGAGATATAGATGGCACTCCCAAGAGGCTGACATGAAAGCAGCCTCATAAAAGGGTCCACGTCATTAGGGTGATGAACCAGTTGGGGCTTGGAGGTCTGTGGAGGATGAAAGGTGCAGGGTGACGATGCCCTGCATTCCCCTCGCTTGGCTGGCCAGGGCTTCTAGGCACCGATGAAAGCTGGGGGACTGGGCGCAAAATAGCTCTTCATGCCTTTCTGGAGAGGAAGCTGTAGGCATACTCCAAGGTCGGGAAGGTAGTCGTGGGGGGCTTTTCCACTCAAGAGTCTTCCATGACCTGGTCTCCACCCACGGGGTATCCCAAGCCTCAAAGGAGACTCTCTAGGATTACAAGTTGTTATGGCAACCAGGCTGTAGGGATACTGAGGCAAGCCAAGGCCTAGAGAGGCAATAGCCTTCTGCACCCTCCTCCTACTCTTTTCCTCCTATGGGCAAAGTGGCACCCCCCGATGCACAGGATCCATCCTTGGGCTCCCGTCCCAGCATGGAGACCACGGTGGGCCTCCAGAGATGGGAGGCCGCTCTGGCCCCAGGCGGAGCCTCTGGTTGGTAGATGGGCTAGAGGGAGTCCCTCTGTGAGAGGCTGCGCAGGCACAGCTGAGCCGCTTGAAGCTCCCACCGGAAGTCCTGCCTCCCACCAGGCTCTCTCATCACGGTGTTAAGATGGAGGCTGCCTCGGAGTGTGCTGTGGTAATGGCAGCGACCGGGCCTGAGTTGCTGGAGGACTAAAAAGCAAAGACAGAAGCAGAATCGTTCAAGGAACAAGGGAATGCATACTATGGTAAGAAGGACTACAACGAAGCTTATAACTGTTACACAAAAGACATAGATATGTGTCCTAAAGAGGCCAGCTATTATGGTAACCGAGCAGCCACCCTGATGATGCTTGGATGGTTCAGGGAAGCTCTTGGAGGTGAACAGCAGTCAGTGAGATTGGATGACAGTTTTGTCTGGGGACACCTCCGAGAAGGCAAGTGCCACCTCTCACTCGGGAATGCAATAGCAGCATGTGGCAGTTTCCAAAGAGCCCTAGAACTGGATCATAAAAATGCTCAGGCACAACAGGAGTTCAAGAACGCCAGTGCTGACATGGTGTATGAAAAACTGGCAGAAATGGATTTTGAAAAGCGAGACTTCCAGAAGGTGGTGTTCTGCATGGACCATGCCCTAGAGTTTGCCCCTGCCTGCCATCGTTTCAAAATCCTCAGAGCAGAATGTTTATCAATGCTCGGTCGATACCTAGAAGCACAGTGGCCAGTGACATTTTACGAATGGATTCCACCAATGCTGATGCTCTCTACGTTTGGGGTCTTTGCCTTTATTATGAAGATCGTATTGAGAAGGCAGTTCAGTATTTTGTACAGGCTCTCAGGGTGACTCTTGACCATAAGAAGGCTTGTGTTGCTTGTAGAAATGCCAAAGCCCTTAAAGCCAAGAAAGAAGACGGGAATAAGGCATTTAAGGAAGGAAATTACAAGCTAGCATATGATCTGTACACAGAAGCCTTGGGAATAGATCCCAACCACATGAAAACAAATGCTAAACTGTACTGTAGTCGGGGTATGGTTAATTCCAAGCTTAGGAAACTAGAAGATGCCATAGATGACTGTACAAATGCGGTGAAGCTCGACTGCACTTACATAAAAGCCTACTTGAGGAGAGCTCAGTGTTACATGGGCACAGAATAGTATGAACAAACTGTGCGGGACTATGAAAAAGTTTATCGGATGGAGAAGACAAAAGGACACAAACAGCTCCTGGAGAATGCACAGCT
>CAJQZJ010029850.1:0-12014 GCA_907164525.1 Lophiomys imhausi | reverse complement strand
ACCTATAATTCTTAGGTTCCGTCTTTTCATTGAGTCCTTGATTTCTTGGATGTTGTGGGTGAGAGATTTTTTAGCCTTCTCATTTTCTTTGGATGTTGTACTGATTTCTTCCACTGAATCTTCTATGCCTGAGATCCTGTCTTCCATCTCTTGCATCCTATTGATGATACTCACATCCGTAGTTTCTGTTCTCTTCCCTTGGTTCTCCACTTCCTCTTTTAACTCTGACTGTGTTTTCTTTATTGTTTCTATTTCTATTTTCATGTCTTGTATGGTTTTGTTCGTTTTGTACATTTCCTTCTCCAGCTTGCTTGTTTTTGTATGAAAATCTTTCATAGCCTTGTCCTTTTCCTGTTCAAGCTCTGTCACCTTGGCTTGGAACTCTTTAATGGTGTTGTTGCTTGTTTTGAGTTGTAGAATTGTGGCTTCTTTGAATTCCTTCATAGATTTAAGTTCTTCTTGCAGGGACTCTATCACTTTCCATAATGCAGAATTGTCAACGTTTTCATATGATTCTGTTTTTGTGAGGTCATCCGAATTGGGTGAGCTAGGATAATTCTGCTTTGTTGGCGTCATATTTCCTTAATTTCTATTTTCTTTTTACCTTTGCCCATTGGGTGTGTTTAGCTGTCTGTTCTTGTCGTTTTCTGTGCTTGGATCCACAGTGGATGCTTTGGTGCAGGGGACGAGTTACTTGGCTATCTGTCGTTGCTTACAGGGGGATTTCAGGGTCACTGTGGTTTTAATCGTCTGAGGCACTGTGAGCTGGTGCAGCCTAATCCCAGGTTGTGAGTAATGGACCGGAATTGTTTCACTGCTCCCAATTCAGACTTCTCTATGTTGCACTCTGAGTTATCAGCCTGTAATGGTTCTGATGGTATTGACCTGTTTGCCCAGGCACAGATTCTGTGGGCTGTGATTGTCATCACGGAGGCTGACAGGGTCTGGCTCCACACCTAATATGTCTGGATTTTCCAGAATACAGCTATGGTCCCGATTTCTGGTTGCTCACTAGGCTTCTCACCACAGGCCTGGCCTCTGAGTCTGATTCCCTCCCTGTCTGCGTAGCCGCGGCTCTCCCTCCCTGGCTGCTCTGCCGTGGTTGCACAGTGCCCCGGATCCCCCGGCCGCCTGAGTGGACCTCTTGCCCCAGCAGCTCAGCCGTGTGTGTGTGGATCCCTGGCCTTGCCCACGCCTGACTCTCTCCCCAGTTGTCCTGCCGTGGGTTCGTGGGGATTTGGCCCTGCCAGCGGGGCTCCCTTCCCAGCTGCGCTGCCGTGAGTGTGCGGGATTCGGCCCCTCCCGCCAGCCTTTGTGTTCCCGGTTTCCGTGAGCGGCTGCGGACCACTCACTGAGCCCACTGTTTGTTCCTTGCTAAAACTTCCACTATCTCGCAAAATTTTTTAAGTGGGTGTAAGTTCTGCCTGAGGCGTGGGGAGTCCAATAGGCTAGTGAACTAACGCCAAGTGGCCTCTGATCCTGCCTGCTGTGTGTTGGGATCGATCTTACCCGGCGCCTCTCCAAATGGGAGTTCCCGAATCCCAGGTTTAGTGGCTTCTGTGTCTGCGAGATATGGGGAGAGAGCCTTACCCTGGGACTTTTAACAGTCCCTTGGGAGCTGTGAGTGTTCCCGAGGGGCGGGGGTCTAGCCCCTCTGGTTTTTGCACAGTGCCCAATAACTCTGTGTTTTTTATGGCTCTTTTTTCCCCGAGTTCAAAATGCATCAGTGTAGGTTGCCGCCATCTTCCTTCCCCATCATTTTCTTTCTTACCACTGCTCTAATGTCTCCAAATTGTCACCAAAGTTTATTCTATTTGTTTATTTGATCACTTGGTTATTTGTTTGGGTGAATTTGTTCGATTATTGTCTTAATAGCCATCCAAACAAGTGGGGTGTGATATTCCATTGAGAATAGTATTTAGTGATAATGAACATCTTTTTATGTGCTTATTGATCATGCCTATATCTTATCTAGAAAGAAATCCATTCAAGTCTTCGGTTCATTTATAAATTGCATTTTTGTTTCTTTGTTGACTTATAAAAGTTCTCTGCAATTCCTTGTAAGATATCAATTCCTTATGGGATAAATAATTTGAAAATACTGTTTTTCTTATTCTGTGAGGCCCATTTTCATTCTGTTTATAGTGTACATATACACATATTTTCAATTTTGATTCTATCCAACTTATTTTTCATTTGTTGCATATACTTTCAGAATCATATCCAAGAAATTGCCAAATTCACTGCCATAAAACTTTTCTTCTATGTCTTCTTTAAAGTTTTTTTCAGTCCCAGGTTTTACATTAAGATCAGTAGTCCATTCTGAGTTAACTCTGCTCATGCTGTAAACTGAGGTGGGAGAGGACAACTAAATTTTTCTGCATGTGTACATCCAGTTTCCTCAGTGCTGCTTGTTTAATAACTTGGCTTTTTTCTACTAAGTCACCTTAGCACCTGTGGTGGTTTGAATGGGATGTCTCCCACAGTTTCAGACATTTGAATACTTGGTCCCATGTGCAAAGCACAGATATTCTTGTTCTCACAAAGAAGCACTTGGGGAACCAGGTATGTTAAAGACACAGTGTTGTCTCTTCAAGGAAAGAGATGTATCTATTTGTTACCCAGAAGGCTGAGAATGGATATGCTTAACAGCCTGATGACCTTTGCCCTAACTGTGTGGCTGAGACAACATCAAATTCTCCCTTATGATGTGCTTCCCCCACCCCCCAGTCAATCTATAGAACATATCTTTACGGAAGATGTCACGTGTACTTTACAAAGAGTTTTGATGTAGTCATGTCTTAATCTTTGTTGTGCACATGGGGTTGAGTTAATATCACCAGCAAATCACACCACCAAGTTGTGCTGTGTTTAAATATGCCTACAATAAACTATCCCAGGTCATACTCCCAAAGTTCGAATCTATACAAGCTTCTGAGTTGTGTTGAACTAAACTACCTTCTTGTTTCTTGTAGATTATTATTCTGCTGGCCATGGTGGCCACAGACAGGCTTCAGTTAGTGGTGCTGTCTGGGGAGGATTAGGAGATAGGCACAGAGGAAGTATGTTACTGGAGTCAGGTTATAAGATTAAAAAGTTTCACCTACTGCAAGTTTGCTTTCCCTGCTTTGTGCTTGTGGTTCATAATGTGAGCCCTCAGCTTCCTATCCAGCCACCATACTTCTACCAACTGCCCCTACTCCACCATGATGGATGCTAACACTCTGGAATCATAAGCCCAAACTCTTTCTTCTGTAAGTTGCCTCAGTCATAGTGTCTTTTCACAGCAGCAGAAAAGCCAATTAATACAGCACCCTTCTCAAAATCCTTTGACCACATATATACAAGTGTAATGTGAGACTCTCTCTTCTAACTGACTCACCTGGGTTTGTCTTTACCCCCATGCCTCAGTGTTCGCTCTGCTTGTCTACTCATTTATGTTTGTTTTTGGTGCTGGTGATTGAATCCATAGCCTTGTGTGTGCCAGGGAAGTACCCTGTTACTGAAGCTGTATCACTATGCTTGTAGCCTTTGATCAACTCATCCTCATATAAGGGTTTGATCACCATTGGGTAGAAACACTGTCAAGACTTCCTGACTTCATTGTTTTGATCGCCATTGCTTTACTCCAAGTTCTTAAGTCCAGCAGCTGAGAGGTCAAATTTAGTTCTTTTCAAGTTTTTGTTGTCGAGTTGGATCCCTTGAGATGCCATATGAATTTTAGGATGAAATTCTAAAGAAAAAGTTTTGAATCCTGAAAAAGAATTCATTAAGCTTTTTAATAGAAATTGTATGGGTTTTCTAGGTTTCTTAGGGTAGTATCAATTCCTCCCCGTTCTAAGTCTTCTTGTTCAGCAAAACAGGATGGCACTCCACTGACTTGTGTCTTCTCTCTAACCATTTGTGTTATTTGGTTTTTTTGTTTGTTTGTTTGTTTGATGTGTGTGTGTGTGTGTGTGTGTGTGTGTGTGTGTGTATGGGAACACATGTCATGGAGTACATGTGAAGGGTCAGGGAACAATATGCAAGAGTCAGTTGTCTCCTTCCACCTTTGGGTTCCAGTGATTGAACTGAAGTCATTATGTTTGGTGGCAATCTCCTTTGCCTTCTGGGCCATCTTACCAATGCTATTTGTTTCTTCTTCAACTTCTTTCAAAAACATTTTATAATTTTAATTGCATAAATACAATTGATTTTGTTTATTAAATTAATTTATTTTGGATATGGGGTTCTTATTATGTATGCCTGGCTGTCCTGGAATATGCCATATAGACCAGGCTGAACTTGAACTTACAGAGATCCACCTGTTTCTGTCTCCCCAGGGGTGGAATTAAAGAAATTGCTACCACCCCCAGACCAGTACAATTTATCTTTATGTGTTAATTTTCTACTGGGCAACTTTGCTAACTCATTTATTAGTTCTAACAATTTGGGGATGGAATCATTAGAAATTTCTGCATATGAAATAATGTCATCTGCACACAGATATAATTTTATTTCATATGTTCCATTTTTTGTTTCATTTTTTCCTATTTGACTAAGGATTTCACTATCATATTGAATTGAAACAGTAAAAGCAGAACCCTGAAGATTCCACTGAATCTTCCATGCCTGAGATCCTGTCTTCCATCTCTTGCATCCTATTGATGATACTCACATCCGTAGTTTCTGCTCTCTTCCCTTGGTTCTCCACTTCCTCTTTTAACTCTGACTGTGTTTTCTTTATTGTTTCTATTTCTATTTTCATGTCTTGTATGGTTTTGTTCGTTTTGTACATTTCCTTCTCCAGCTTGCTTGTTTTTGTATGAAAATCTTTCATTGCTTTTTCCTTTTCCTGTTCAAGCTCTGTCACCTGGCTTGGAGCTCTTTAATGGTGTTGTTCCTTGTTTTGAGTTGTAGAACTGTGGCTTCTTTGAATTCCTTCATAGATTTAAGTTCTTCTTGCAGGGACTCTATCACTTTCCATAATGCAGAATTGTCAACGTTTTCATGTGTTTCTGTTGGTGTGTGGTCATCCGAATTGGATGAGCTAGGATAATTCTGCTTTGTTGGAGTCATATTTCCTTCATTTCTATTTTTTTTTATTTTGACCTTTGGCCATTGGATGCGTTTAGCTGTCTGTTTTCTGTGCTTGGAACCACAGTGGATGATTTGGTGCAGGGGACAAGTTACTTGGCTATCTGTCGTTGCTTACAGGGGGATTTCAGGGTCACTGTGGTTTTAATCGCCTGAGGCACTGTGAGCTGGTGCAGCCTATTCCCAGGTTGTGAGTAATGGACCAGGATTGTTTCACTGCTCCCAATTCAGACTTCTCTATGTTGCACTCTGAGTTATCAGCCTGTAATGGTTCTGATGGTATGGGCCTGTTTGCCCAGGCACAGATTCTGTGGGCTTTGTTTGTCGTCACGGAGGATGACAGGGTCTGGCTCCACACCTAATATGTCTGGATTTTCCAGAATACAGCTATGGTCCCGATTTCTGGTTTCTCACTAGGCTTCTCGCCACAGGGCTGGACCTTGTGCCTGATTCCCTTCCTGTCTGTGCCGCCGCGGGTCCCCCTCCCTGGCTGCTAGGCCGTGGGTACCCCAAGCCCCGGATCCTCTGGCCGCCTGTGTGGTCCTCTCACCCCAGCAGCTCAGGTGTGGGTGCACAGATCCCTGGCCCTGCCCACGCCTCTCTCTCTCCCCAGTTGACCTGCCGTGGGTTTGCGGGGATTTGGCCCTGCCAGCCGGGCTCCCTCTCCAGCTGCGCTGTCGTCAGTGCGCGGGATTCGGCCCCTCCTGCCCGCCTTTGTGTTCCCAGCTTCCCGCGCTCTCTTGGAACCTCCTGCCCTCTGCTTCACGAGATGCTGTGGACCACCCGCTGAGCCCCCTGTTTGTTCCTTGCTAAGCCTTCCACTATCTCGCAAAGTTTTTTAAGTGGGTATAATTCTACCTGAGGTGTGGTGAGCCCAATAGGCCAGCGATCTATGGCCAAGTGGACCCTGATTCTGTCTGCTGTAAGTTGGGATCGATCTTACCAGGCGCCTCTCCAAATGGGAGTTCCCGAATCCTGGGTTTAGTGGCTTCCATGTCTGTGAGAGATGGGGGAGAGCCTTGCCCTGGGACTTTTAACAGTCCCTTGGGAGCTGTGAGTGTTCGGGGGGGGGGGTCTAGCCCCTCCAGTTTTTGCACAGTGCCCAATAACTCTGTGTTTTTTATGGCTCTCTTTTCCCTGTGTTCAAAATGCGTCAGTGTAGGTCGCCACCATCTTGGCCCTGAATGACAGGAATTCTTAAATGACTGTTTCATTAAACATTTGAGTGTCTAATGTGGTCGACTACTCAGGTTCCACAGGTCTGCGTCATCTTCCTTCTGAAACTCACACAAAGGCTTCTTCAGAGAGGTGAGGTGTAGCTTCTTTGAGAAAAACACTCTATACTGGCAGTTGAGTGTTCCATGTACCTGTTCCTCTCTACTCACATGTAGATCATAGACTCTAAGGATTAAGAGTTCCAGATTCACTGGGAGGCTGAATACTTAGGGCAGTGAGGAAGAAAATGACAGAGAGAACTGCTACATGAAAGATAGTAATCACAAGGGATAGCCCTCAAACTGGACAAGTCACCATCATCTGGAAGCTGTTCTCAGACCTCATGCAAAACCAAAAGAAACAGAAACTGAAGGAGGGACTGAACATCTGGTTTTCATGAATCTCGGGAGATTCTGATGCCCTATCTACACCAGGAAATGACAGTTAAAGCTTTGCAAGTCATACTACAAGTGTGTGTTTGAAACGGGAATGTTCCTGTGAAGCTGAGGGGGCTTCTTCCCTATGTCCCAGGAGCCCAGGGAGAGTCGAATAAGGTTAGAGGGGGTCACCTGAAGTGGGAAATGCCAGGGCTCCCCACAGATACTATTATCTCTTGGCCAGGCTCTGATTTTCCTGAGGTTGTGGCTAGGGCAGGTGTCCAGGTTCACCCCCTTCTGTTCCATAGCCTTGCAGAAGCCAGAACAGTAGATCTGTGGACCCTTTCCCTTCCTGGCCTGTCCTCTCCATCACTCTTTGTCTCAGCTCTAGCCTTGGAGTATTTCTCATTTCCTGTTATCTCTTCCATTCCATTTCATTCTCTGTATCCCTTTTCCGCTTCTAATTTTCCCTTAGTTTGTCAAGGAGTACTGACCCTGTGCCTATGATGAGTCCTGGAGGGTACAGGAGGCAGAGAAACAATACCCTCTGCATTCTGGGGAAAGTCCCTTTCTTTGTCCCCTCCCTCTCAGTGTTTCCTCTTTCTCTTCTTTAAAATTTAAGTTTTTACTTTTCAATAGCTAAGGAAAGGCTCTATTGCAGGTTTAAAAACTTCCTTTTGACTCTATATTGTACCAAGGAGATATTTGCACATCCATGTTTATTGCCACTCTGTTTGCCATAAAAAGGAACTAGAAACAGCGTAAATGTCCATCAAATGTTGATGGGATCATAAAAATGTGATACATATGCACAATAGAACTTTATTCAGTACTAAAAAGAAATGAAATTATGACCTTTGCAGGAATATGGATGGATCTGGGAACTGTTAAGCCCAGGCACCCACATTCTGAGAGACAAACACTGTTTGTGCTCTCTGGTACACAGACACTAACTCTTAATTCCTATGTATGTGAATTTAAATGTGGGTACAGGTCATCAAACTAGAAAAGGATCCACGAGAAAGAAGAGATGTTGGGGAAGCCATGGAAAGTAAGAAAAGTAGGTGGCAAGGGGAATACTGGGGCTGGAAAGGTACAAGAAAGGATGGGGAGCATGGGGAAGGAGGAAGGAGAGGATCAACAAAAACAAATTATATATGAAAATGCCATAATTAAATGCTAATTAAAATGTGAAAGGATCAATATTTAAAATATGAAAGAGGTGCTTACTTTAGTCTGGTTTATAAAAAGTTGCAGTTAAAAAGCAGATCTTACCTGGTACTCAAGGCTTAGCTCTTGCCAACCCTTACTACCTCAACTGTAGTTCAATTACCTGAAGCAGAGAGCCCCATCTTGGGGATTTGCTGGGCAGAGACATTCTCATTTCCTTGCTTTCACTTTTGTGCTATCCTTTCAGTCAGCTACTCTACTCACTGCACAAGTAATAGAACTTGGTAGATATTGCTCCTCTGGAGTGCTGGCCATGAGAAATGATAATATGTGAAATTCTAAGTTTCCTAGTAGTGTTACAAAATCAAAAATCATAGGTGATATCATATCTTGTTTAACCTAATAGAATGCTAAACAATATATTTTGATAATATTCATCCTTTATTCCTCCCCCTAATTCCTTCCAGATTAACCTCCACCTCCCGATTCTCTCCTAAGCTTGTGTCCTTTTTTTTTTTTAATTCATCAAATTCAACTTGTATTCCCTACATAGTCATGGGTGTGGGACTATCTACTGGAGTGTGGTCAACCTGTGAGGGGCTTCCTGCTTAAAGAAAACTGACTCTATATCTCCCAGAAGCCATTGACTACCAATAGTTCTTCAGCTATGAGTGGGGACCTGTGTACCTAAGGTACTAGGATGTTCACTCGATTGATCTTGTGCAGGCAGTCACAACTCCTGTCATGGCCAGAAGACTTGATTTCACTCTGGTCCTCTCCCGTCTCTTACCCTATTTCCACCCCCAATACTTGAATATTATCTAAACCTTGGGGGAAGTGGGAGTGCTGTAGATGCCACACGTGAGTACGGCTTATTCATCATCTCACTACTTGCATAACTCATTCTCTTGGTAAGCCCTTTATCATTATAGCTATCTATTAACCTATCCATCTGCCCACACAAGTCAGTCACTCATTCATTCACTTTTTCATCTATCATGCATCCATTCCACCACACATTCATTAGTCCCTTATCCTTATCCACCTATTCACATACATACCCAGCCACGAATCCAGTTAATATTCACTGATTATCTTAATTCTCTAGTAATGGAATGCTGACTTGTAGAA
Organism: Lophiomys imhausi; assembly: GCA_907164525.1. NCBI lineage: Eukaryota > Metazoa > Chordata > Mammalia > Rodentia > Muridae > Lophiomys > Lophiomys imhausi. The sequence continues at coordinate 3,045 of CAJQZJ010029850.1, read as the reverse complement.
AAGTGGTCTTCAACTTCATGTAGCTCTTGATCTACCAAGGGAAATGAGATAACTGAAAGAGTACAATTGGTCACAGAAAGCAGCTTGTCATATGGAACCATCACACCTTTTGAAATTAAAGTCTATGGATGAAGTTCATGGAATCTTTGAACAGTATTTCTCAAAATTGTAAATAAAATTGTGTGAGAGGATATTCATAGACAGCCCCCTGCCTACATCTACATCTTTCATAGGAGAAGGTCTATGGCTCTCTTGTGACATTATCAAAAGTGTTCCCAGGAGGTTCTTGAGGAGAAGCCTAGGAACCTCTGACCTTAAGGAAGGAAAAGAGAAATTAATGTTTATTTTTGACTCATTATGTGCTAAACACCACTCTGGTTTCTCAACCTTGTATAGTTCTTTGTTTGGAATATTGCAAGGGACAAGAAGTGTGGCAGTGGAATTAACCATGAATTAGAGTCCTGGGCTAGGGGGTAGGACCTCATCTAATGCCTATATTAACCTTTAAAAGCAACTACATCACTTCTATTTCACAGAGAAGGACACTGAGAGGGAAAGCAAGGCAGACCAGCCTAGATTAACACCATGAGGAAGGGGTAAGCATTTGAACACGGGTCATTGGGGTCTATGGTCTCTGCATCCCAGCAAAATAGCATATACTATAAAGGAAGATTTAGTCTTTTTCTCTGAGACTAGTAAAAGGATGTTACAAGCCTGAGGAACTGATAATATTAAATTTCCAACAAGCCCCCAAAAGAATAACTACCTCCTAAAAATCTGGCCTGTGGTGAGGTGAGAGCAAGTAGACTATGAAAGTCAACAAGTACCGAGGCTCACCCTCAGTAGTATCACAGCAAGCTTCAGAAGCATGCTGTCCTGGAGCAGTCACTTCCAAGTTCTTGCAGGGTCTGTTGGCTTAAAGATATCTCCCCAACACCAACGCCTTCCTCAGCTGCAGCTCTGCTTGGTGAGGGGAGCAACTTGTTCCATCACAACTGTCATAGACAAAGTCACCTCCAAATTGCCTGGAGCTACAGGCTTAGGTGACTGGACACACACTCTCCACGTTCAGAAATTTCTGGAATGCCAAGAAAGCTTGGATCCAGTTCAGCTGGTCACTGAGGCAGAACCTAGTGTTGCCTAACATACCATGACTCCCTCCCTGCATTAATGAATTCAGACCCCTGGTAAACCCCTGGAATTCTCATAAAAAGATATTGAAATATCTACAAGGCAACCTTTCAGTCACAAAAGAATGGGGTAGGGGCTCGGAAGATGGCGGCGACCTACACTGACGCATTCTGAACGCGGGAAAAAAGAGCCATAAAAAACACAGAGATATTGGGCACTGTGCAAAAACCGGAGGGGCTAGACCCCCCCCCGGAACACTCACAGCTCCCAAGGGACTGTTAAAAGTCCCAGGGCAAGGCTCTCCCCATCTCTCACAGACACGGAGGCCACTAAACGCGGGATTCGGGAACTCCCATTTGGAGAGGCGCCTGGTAAGATCGATCCCAACTTACAGCAGGCAGAATCAGGGTCCATTTGGCCATAGATCGCTGTCCTATTGGGCTCCCCACACACCAGGTTGAACTTATACCCACTTAGGAAAGGTTGCGAGATAGTGGAAGCCTTAGCAAGGAACAAACAGGGGGCTCAGCGGGTGGCCCGCAGCGGCTCGTGAAGCAGGAGGGCGGGAGGTTTCGAGAGAGCGCAGGAAGCAGGGAACACAAAGGCAGGCGGGAGGGGCCAAATCTCGCACACACACTATAGCTGGGGAGAGAGTACGGCAGGCAGGGACAAATCCCCGCCAGCCCACGGCAGGTCATCTGGGGAGAGAGACAGGCGTGGGTGGGGCCAGGGGTCCGTGCACCCACGGCGGAGCTGCTGGGACGAGAGGTGCACTCAGGCAGCCGGGGGATCCAGAGGATCCGCAGCTGCTCGTGAAGCAGGAGGGCGGGAGGTTCTGAGAGAGCGCAGGAAGCAGGGAACACAAAGGCAGGCGGGAGGGACCAAATCTCGCACACACACTATAGCGCAGCTGGGGAGAGAGTACGGTGGGCAGGGACAAATCCCCGCCAGTCCACGGCAGGTCATCTGGGTAGAGAGACAGGCGTGGGTGGGGCCAGGGGTCCGTGCACCCACGGCGGAGCTGCTGGGACGAGAGGTGCACTCAGGCAGCCGGAGGATCCTGGGCTTGGGGTATCCACGGGACCCGTGGCGGCGCAGACAAGAAGGGAATTAGGCACAGGGTACAGCCCTGTGACGAGAAGACTAGAGAGAATCCAGAAATCGGGACCATAGCTGTATCCTGGAAAATCCAGACATATCAGGTGTGGAGCCAGACCCTGTCAGCCTCCGGGACGACAAACAAAGCCCACAGAATCTGTGCCTGGGCAAACAGGCCCATACCAACAGAACCATTACAGGCTGATAACTCAAAGTGCAACATAGAGAAGTCTGAATTGGGAGCAGTGAAACAATCCTGGTCCATTATTCACAACCTGGGAATAGGCTGCACCAGATCACAGTACCTCTGGCCATTAAAACCACAGTGACCTTGAAATCCCCCTGTAAGCAACGACAGATAGCCAAGTAACTCGTCCCCTGCACCAAATCATCCACTGTGGTTCCAAGCACAGAAAACAGACAGCTAAATGCATCCAATGGCGAAAGGTCAAAAAAAAAATAGAAATCAAGGAATTATGACTCCAACAAAGCAGAACCACCCTAGCTCATCCAATTTGGATGACCACACACCAACAGAAACACATGAAAACATTGACAATTCTGCAGTATGGAAAGTGATAGAGTCCCTGCAAGAAGAACTTAAATCTATGAAGGAATTCAAAGAAACCACAATTCTACAAATCAAAACAAGGAACAACACCATTAAAGAGCTCCAAGCCAAGGTGACAGAGCTTGAACAGGAAAAGGAAAAAGCCATGAAAGATTTTCATACAAAAACAAGCAAGCTGGAGAAGGAAATGTACAAAACGAACAAAACCATACAAGACATGAAAATAGAAATAGAAACAATAAAGA
>CAJQZJ010029843.1:3477-20034 GCA_907164525.1 Lophiomys imhausi | reverse complement strand
TTCTCAACCTTCTACATGTCAGCCCAACTTCTAATTTTTCTCCAGATAAGCTCACATGTTTTTTTCTCCTCAAGAAATTCTCCTGATTTCTTTCTTTCTGTCTTTCTTTTATATTATTATTTTTTATTATTGTTGTTGTTGTTATTTTGTTAAATGCACGACCTTTTGAATGGTAAGGTAAAAAGTGTTCTATGACCAAGGTTACTACCTCAGTGCTCGTCCTGATTTTTCAAGAGGAAATTATGAGTACCAAAGTACCATAATTGAGAATACAAGTGGGTGACAGAACCAACTTAATCTATGTTCAAATCTTAACTCTGATATTTTACTAGTCGGATTGTATGACCTTGAGCAAGACGTTACAAAAATGAGAAATAAATAAGCCACATGTTGACAGAATTTTTTATTGGTTTTTATACCAACCTCATTACTAAGAAGTGTCTTCGGTATAAAATAAGTACTCAAAAAGTGACTTGGAATGGATAATCTTCTATTTTCATTCCTACAAAATTAGATTTTTGTAAAATTTAGAGTGATAAAATAACAGCCATTTAGGTCTTGGCATATTATTATATCTAAGTCCAGTGAAACTTTGTAGTTTAAAATTTTGATGACCTTCACAAAGTCTTATTGAAATGCATTTACTCCCATTACTTTAATTTTGTAAAAGATACTCATTGTCATTACTCTCCAATATTATGTGTACAATTTTTTCTGTGTAGCTAAATCTGAATATGCTGATATTTTGGTTTTATCTCTGCTACTTTCGTTTGCAATTATCAATGTGGGTTTATCTATTTTACAATGGGGACTACATATCTAGTGTAGTGTTTTTTTAAAAGGAGTTCTAAAGCCAGACAGCTTTTCTGCTTGTCACATAGGAAATCCATGAGGAAGATCAGATATGTTTATTTTAGCAAGCAAAACTACATATAGTTAAGCATGTTCTCAGTAACTTGGATAAAGATATGCTTCTAAATAGGGTTGGCAATCTTAGTAAACCAAATATGTGTTCTGTTTCATTTAAAATAATGGAAAAATTTTTAATTTTTTTAAATAATGGAAAAACATAACATTTCAAGGACATATTCAATGACAGGATATATGAATGGGGAATAAAAAGTAGAAAAAAAGAATTATTTAAACAGTGACAGGGTAAAAATTACCAATTTAGCATTTCCAAGTAATTGTAGCAGACACAGAGAGGTCCATCGCTTGTCTTTCCCAGCTCATGGTGAATTAGAACACATTGCTGCTCCATAATGTTTGCACATTTCCTTGGCAAGGAACATGGCATTGAACCTGCTTTTTTAAAAAATAGTTGCACTTAAAGTGATACTGTAAAATCAAAAAAAGTAAAGCATACTATGATGCTACCATTAGAATTATTGTGATCTGTCCCTTTAAACCAATAAATAAAGGTCTTGAAGAATCCTAGTTAATTGATTTTGAACCAAAGTTCTGTTAGCTAGTGGAGATGGAATGAGCTCATAATACTACCTTAAACTGTAAACAGTTCTGTGAATGAAAACATGCATGATGAAGTATAATGTAATGGTAAGAGAGAATTTCAGGTTAAATCAATTTTATTTTGAAAACGTGGTTAATAAATGCTTTTTCCCATTTATTTATTTGTTTGTTTTTTATATCTTCATGTCCTCTTTGGTGACTTGCCTATCATTCTCTCTTGCTCATTTTTTTTAAATTAGCTCTTTGTTTTTCTTGTTTATCATTTATTAGATACATTTCAGCTGAAAATTCTCTACTACAGCTTCCTTTTCACTCACTTAACTCTCATTGTTTTATGCTCATTAAGCATAATTTACCTAGTCTTTTTGTGGCTCATTTTGATGTCACAGTGTGGCTGGGCCATAAAGCCTAACTCTGGGTCCAAATGCTTAGTTACATTAACAGAGGATTGAATAACATGAAAGAAAAAGGTAACATTCATTTACAGTTTTACGCAGAATTGAATAGCCAGAAATGGCTTCACCTGACTTTTGCAATATCACAATTTACTAAAGGATGAGACAAAATCCAAGGAAACAAGCCTTAGACAGTCTTTTTCCTGAGAGCCTAGTCCTTATGTGTTGCTCCTGTGGGTGTCCTTTCCTTTTCCCCAGAATGGAATTCCCTAGAGAAATTTCCTGTGGGAAGATTTCTCCAATTATTCTCTTCCTTCTTCTATGTTGAGGTATTTGGAAAGCTGGCCATCTAAGGCAGAAATGTAAATGACTGTGTTTTCTTTCACTACTTTCTGTCTCTTGATTTTTCACTGCAAGAGCAGTCAACATGAACCTTAGCTTACAATAACAATTCAAAGAATGCTTGGCCCAACCCAGCACTGGAACATTTTTTCCTGTGTTTTCTTATAGAACAATTGTAGCTTTGCATTTAGCTTTAGATTCCATTTGAGTTAGTGTTTCTTTTTTTTTCTTTATTTTTTTTATTTCTTCAAGCTACATCTCAATCACAGTCCCCTCCCTATTCCCTCCTCTAGTCCCACCCTCCCACCCTCAACCCCCAATCCTCTTCTCTTTTTTTAAGTTTAAGGTATATCTTATTTCCCCCTACAGTTTCCCCTTTCAGTCCAACAAATGGCTCTTTCTCTTATAATAATAAATACAATACAAAACAACAGAGGTAATTAGGCCACAGTTATGAGGGTTATATGACTTAGTGTACACTCTCAATGTCCAGTCCATATGTATTTGGCACCTGACTTTAACATTCTACTATCTAACCATCTCCATGAGTTTAAAGTTCTATATCTAACTCAACATTCATACTAACTTGCAACACAATTTTAAAAGTATCTTCTTAGATCTATAACACTCTCTTGACTCCTAAACCACTCAAAATTTAATTATGAGGCTCTAGCTATCTGTTCTTCAACCACCTCAGAGACGTGAGAGGGATAAATATATCTGATTTGATAGGAAGTACAGGGCCTGCAGCTTCCCAAACTAAGAAATGACATACCAGTGGCTGCCTGGACAGTTCCCATTTTCTCTCCATACATTACAGCATTGATCTTCAGTCGTTTGGCCCTGTTTCTCTGACAGACATTGATTTTAGAGCAGGGGTTATGAAGGACTTGCCTACCCTTTCTTGGCAGAGCTAGGCTCTCAACTTACCTGCTTCCAGGTTTTGTCCTTTTTGGACAGCATTCTGTCTACAGTTGGAGCAAGAGGCTTTTCCTACCAAGAGATAGGCTTGTGACTAATTCAATCATCTCCCACTGGAGATTCTTCGATGCTCATCTTCTACTTGGGGTAGAATAGGGGTTGCTGTCAGGAGTTGATATGTCTTGATATAAAAAAAATCTAAAGTTATGAAAACATCTTTAAATGCCATATTCTGCGGATCTCTTGAGGTTTTTGAAGAGGCCCTACCTATCTCTTATATTAGGGTAAGCAGATGTTGCTTGTCTCTTAGGCCCCAGACCAAAAAAAAAAAAAAAAAAAAAAAAAACAGAGCGAAATGACTCCAACAAAATAAAGCAACACTATTCCATCCAGCCCGAACCACCTCACCACTGCTGAAACACATGAAAACGATGACAATTCTACATTATGGAAAGTGATAGAGTCCCTTCAAGAAGAACTTAAATCTATGAAGGAATTCAAAGAAGCCACAATTTTACAAGTCAAAACAATGAATAACACCATTAAAGAGCTCCAAGCCAAGGTGACTCAGCTTGAACAGGAAAAGAACAGAGCAATGAAAGATTTCCAGGCAAAGACAAGACAACTGGAGCAGGAAATGTACAAAACGAATAAAACCATTCAAGACATGAAAATAGAAATGGAAACAATAAAGAAAACATAGTCAGAGTTAAAAGAGGAAATGGAGAATCAAGGGAAGAGAACAGGAACTACGGATGTGAGTATCAAAAATAGGATGCAAGAGATGGAAGACAGGATCTCAGGCATGGAAGATTCGATGGAAGAAATCATTACAACATCCAAAGAAAATGACTAAGCTAAAAAATCTCTCACCCACAACATCCAAGAAATCAAGGACTCAATGAAAAGATGGAACCTAAGAATTATAGGTATAGAAGAAAGAGAAGACTCCCGACTCCATGGTCCAGGAAATATCTTCAACAAAATCATAGAAGAAAACTTCCCAAACCTAAAGAAAGAGATGCCAGTAAAAATCCAAGAGGCTTACAGAACACCAAGCAGATTAGATCAGAAAAGAAACTCCTCTCGCCACATAATAATAGAAACTCCAAATGTAGAGAACAAAGAAAGGATATTAAAAGCTGTAAGAGAAAAAGGCCAAGTCACATACAATGGTAGACCCATGAGAATCACACCTGACTTCTCCTCAGAAACTTTAAAAGCTAGAAGGACCTGGACAGATGTCCTACAAGCCCTGAGAGAACATAGGTGCTCAGCCAGACTACTATACCCAGCAAAACTCTCTATCAACATAGATGGAGAAAACAAGATATTCCCTGACAAAATCAAATTCAAAAAATATCTCCCCACAAACCCAGCCCTATAGGAGTTAGTGTTTCTTATGAGGATTGAGATTTATTTTTTTACGTATGATAATGAGTAATTGTAGTAATATTAGTTGGGAGCATGATTTTTTTTTTCTCTATTGAAATGAATTTGAGCCTTTCTGGCATTTGCCAACTTTTCAATCTTTGGTTAAAATATGTTCATTCTTTCACCATGGCATTCTTCTTGATTGCTGTTGTCTGAGAGTGCAACTTAAGATCGAATCAAATTCTATGGTTTTTGATGGCTTCTACACTTTTTAAATCTCTCTCTCTCTCTCTCTCTTTCTCTGTGTGTGTGTATGTGTGTATGTAGGGGTGTGTGTGTGCTTGTGTGTCCATGTGTTAGTGCAGTATGGCAGTCCCTTCTCAGTCTTCCACCTTGTTTGGGACAGATTTTCCTTGTACACCAGGTTAGCTGCCCTATGAGCTTCTGGGGATCCTCCTGTCTCCTTCTCACATCATGGCATAGGGGTACTGAGATTACTGACAGAAACTACCTCATTCAGCTTTGCTTGGGTTTTAGGGAACTGCACTCAAGTTCCCATGCTTGCATAGCCAGCACTTTATTCCCCAAACCATCTTGCCAGCCTCAAATCAGTTTATGTTCAAAATTTTTTAGCTACTCAAGTTCTGTTACATGCCAACATCAAGTTTATATTACTTTTTGTATTTAAGTCCCTCAAATATGCAGATAATTTTATTGAAATTGAACTGAATCTATAAATCATTTCAGGAAGAATTAATATCTATAAAAGCCTGACTTGTTCAATAAGAAACAAGATATGTCTCTTAATTTTCGAGTTGATTTAAATGTATTTTCTCAGTGTTTTAAATTTTCTTCCTCAATTGCTATTACATATTTGAGTAGTTTTATATCTCTGATTTGTTTTTATTATATCGCAAACAGTAATCTTGAATTCATCTTCCAATTTCCCTTGAAAGTATATAGAAGCACAAATTAGTTTTTGTGTATGAACTTGTGAAATAAGAGATTGCAAAATGCTCTTATTAGTGATTTTACTTATCTAGCTATTGGTGTTTATGTGTTTTCCTGCACCAGATTTTTTTTGGGGGTGGGAGGCTGGGATAGAATCCAGGGCCTTGCAAATATGAGGTAAACATTCTATCACTAAGCCACATCCCCATACTCCAAAGTTAAATATCCTTCTTTTTGGGGTCAAAAGATGTTCCAGTTGTATTGTAATTTTTCTTCTCATCTCTGGAACAGTAGTTTCTTCAAGGTTTCTTTGCTGCTGTTTGTGCTCATTGTTACACTTTGTGGACAGAGCTAGAAAACAAGTCCAAGTGTTCTTATTCATATATATAGATATTAACCTATTGTCCACTTGTCTACCATCTGTCATCATCAGGAACTTATAACTATGAGATAAATATTTATGCTCCTTTTTAATTGAAAATAGATTTTGCCTCACATAGTATATCCTGATTATGATTTCCCCTTCCTCTATTCCTCCCAGGTCTCTTAATCAAACATCCCATCTGGATCAAATCACTTTCTGTCTCTCATTAGAAAACAAATAGGTTTCTATGGGATAATAATAAAATATAAAATAATAATTAATATAATACAATGTAATGTAATATAATATAATATAACATAACATAACATAAAACATAACATAACATAACATAACATAACATAACATAACATAACATAACATAACATAATATAAAAACTAACACATCAGAATTGAACAAAACAGACGGAAAATAGCCCAGTAAAAGGCCCAGGGAACAGAGGCTCACTTGTTCACATACTCAGGAATTCTATAAAAACACTGAACTGGAAACATGTTGTCATGTTACCTGATGGAAACCAAAATATATACTCAAAATATCTGTGAAGCCAAAAAGGTGGAAGAAAATACAAATAAAATAAAAATTAAAAGTATGAAAAAGAAAGAAAGAAGAAGAACCATGACGTGTTGTAATGAGACAACCAACCTCCAAACATGCCACTGAGTTTGTTTTCTGCTGACTGTCTACATCTGAGTGTGCAGCCTACCCTTGAGAACAGTTCGTTTCCCCAGTGTGACTCCCTTAGAAGAAACTGTTGTTTGTTTTTCATTTGCAAGTGGTTATCAACTGGAGATAGCCTCTAGGTCAGGGATGGGGGCTTGTGTCCACTTCTTTTCACCTCTAAGGACCCTGTCTGGTACAAATCCATACAGGCCAAGTGCATGCTGCTTCAGTCTCTGTGAGTTCATATGTGTGCTGATTCTATTGCTGTAGAGGGCCTTGTTTTATTGTCCTCCATCCCCTCAGGTTCTTAGACTCTTTTCTGCCTCATGGTGAATATTAGTTAAGTAACATATATTTCATTATTTCCTTTCCTGTTTTCAGTTTATAACTTCATTATTAGAATAAGAAACCTAGCTTTAAAAAACCTCCAGTATATGGGATATACTTCGAATTTCATAATACAAAATTCATAATTGTCTTAGAATATCTGTCATGTATCAATGATAAAGTCAAATGTAAAACTGAACGTTTACTTATGCACAAAATATTTTTCTTTCAATTGGTTGTATATCGTACAAAATGTTTTAAAATTATTTGAACTCTTTTTTTAATCTTACTCATTTCAGTATGGTTATGATATTGATTTCAGATAGATTGCTTTTATTCTATTCAAAATCCTTGTTTTTAAGTTTCTGAAGTAATGCTTAGACTATTATAAATATCCAAATGCTTGACAGAATTGCCAAGTGAAACTATAGTGGTATTTATTGTGGAGTCCTTTCTCTATCAGTTTATTTCTTCTGCTGAGATTGTTTTCCTTGTTTTCATATGTAAAATAGTAAATTTTGTTACTCTGGACTTTCCAGAGAAATAATTATACTTCATTTTAATCGTTGTGTATGCAATTCTACAAAACAGACTTAAGATCGTAATATTATTTTTTTATTATTTCTACATTGCTAATACTATTTTATGTCTATATAATCTCTCTTTTTCCTTGTTTAAGTTGGATAAAAATTTTCATTTTAAAAATATATCTATTTTAAAAAACAGGATTTTATTTCTGAATTGAATATATTTCTTCTTTCTATTCTTTATCTAATCAATTACTTCTATTATCTCTCATTGAAATGTCTTTACCTTTCTTTGTTTTATTTGTTGAGCTTTCTTTGTGATTCTCCATTGTTGCTTTAACACAATTTTATTTATTTTAATTTTTCAAAATATATGTGAATATTAATATGAATTTTACTTTGATTACTATTCTAAGTATATGCCATCGTTGCTATATGAAATACTTCTGTTAGCAAACTTTAAGTTCTAGGACAGCCTAGGCTACACAGTGAAACACTGTCTACAAAAACCAAAAAGGATAAAAAAATCTAAACTTATAACTTCAAAATGAAATGGTCCTAAAGTATAGTTGCTAGTAATTTATGGAATGATTATTCTGTTATTAAAAAGTACTTTTGTAATATTTCCACTTTCTAGTGACTTCTTTTTTGCCTAATTAATGTTTGTGAATGCTTCACGTGCGTGTAAGAAGATGCATTCTTTCTAAGATCTGCACTCATATTTATTTTGTGTGGTCCCTACCTACACTCTTGACAGAGTCTCACTATATAGTGCAGGCTGGCTTTGAACTCACTGTCTAGGCCAAGATGGTCTTGAATTGATTGTGATTCTGCTGCATCTGTTTAGAGGTACATACCATCATACACCCCTTCTCCCATTCTCCAGTCTTCCTTGTGTTGAGTATATCTTAAAATTAATTATTTTTTTGAATATTATAAAGTTAATTGTTACTATAGAATATACATATTTCCTCAATGCTAAATATTTGCTGTTAATGGTGTCTTTTATCATTAAACATCTTTTCCCTCTTACATTTTCTTTTGAAATTGATTTTGTCATGTACCAAAAACACACTGTCTATTTTTATTACTGTTTTGTTTGTACACTTCGTTCCATCCTTTTATTTCAGCCAATATTAAACCACTGTTTCTCATGGTACTATTTAAGAACAACTTTTTAAAAGGAAAGAAAGGAATTTTATTCCCAGTTGTCATGTTACCTTATGAAAGTATTTTGATATATTAACAAATTTATTTAAAGATATTTAATTTCATTTGAAGTGTTTTATTTTTGTTTTCTTCTGTTTGATTTTTATTAGTGTATGTTTATTATACAAACTAATACACTAAACCATGAAATATGTATATATATATTTCTTTGACCATACTCACCCCTAAATCTCCACATTGAATGCTATCCTCTTCTCAAATAGACATTATACTTTCATATCAATTATTTATTTATTTAGTTAGTTAGTTAGTTAGTTAGTTTACTTAACTCTAGACTCTTCATATGAGAGGAAATAAAGGACATTTGTCTTTCTGGGTCTGACATAACATGAGGAAATTAGCAACAAATGTTTTCTATTGCAATCTATAGTAATGATACATATGAGGATAGGGATTTGCATCTTTGTTGCTGATTTCCAAGGTTTTACGCTCAAGAAACTCTTCTCAAATGTAACAAAGTGTGGTTTCTTTCAAGGGCTTTAGACGAAGAATGGAGGGCTGTATGGGAATAGTTGATGATGCTTATATGTGACATTTCTGTCCTGTATAATATCTTTTAATCTATTTACCCTTTTACTGTCCTTTTGTTTTCTTCAAATGCCAATTCTCTCCTTTTGTTTTCTTCAAATAGCAATTCTCTCTCTCTCTCTCTCTCTCTCTCTCTCTCTCTCTTCCTATTTGTCTTTATTTTCACTCCTTTCTATCTCCAGGAAGTTTCTTTTCTTGAGATTTATGCACACTTTTAACTCTATGACCTGAAGCTCATCTTGGAAACTTTACAGACTCTACTTTTAAATGATGTTTTTAGATCAATCTCAGGCTTCCTAATAACATTCTTTTTGCTTCTGTTATGCCTTTTTTTAATAACTTTTTTTATAGCTTGCACTTTTTCTAACCAAAAAAGCATTCACAGGGGAGTCCACAGTAGAAACTCTACCTATGAAGTTGCTGTTTCACTTCATTTCTGTGACCTCTTCTTCATTAATGTTGGAAAAGTAAAAGGCAAAATAACCAGTGAAAGGTGAAATACTGGTGGGTTTTTTTTTTTTTTGAGGTAAACATGTCACTGAAACTCAGTAGAGACTGGAAAAATGTACTCCTTAATAATTTCTTATAGAATAAGATTAGGTATTATCACAGTAGATTTTGCAGAGGCTGATTAATTTTTAAGTGTCATGAGAGATTATGTTCTAGACACATTGTCCTTCTTTTATGATTTTTAGACTAGATGCCATTTTAATAATATTTTCTCTGTCTAATTTCATTAGGCATTCTGGGAAATTGCTGGATATCTCTCTTTTACTCTACAGAAAGATGAGTATACTAACAATTAAAGTTAACCTGGGCTTTCCACATATTAACATCTAAATTTGAGCTGGGCTCGTGAATTTTGTAGTTAAGATACTTATAGAAAGACAAATACAGTGGTGACACCTGTGGTGACAGCAACATGGGAGCCTGAGGCAGGAAGTGCATGTGAGATTTGATTCATTCATTTATATTTATTATTAATATTTCTGTTTAAGGTTTTTCTTTTAATTTTGTCTCAGTGTATATGTTTGTCTGTGCACCACATGTGTGCCCTGCTGCCAGCAGAGGTCAAAAGAAGGCACCAGATGCCCTGGAACTGCACTCACAAACAGTTGTGAGCTGCCATGTAGGAGCTGGGAACCAAGTCCTCTGGAAGAAAATTCAATGTTCTTGACCAGAACTTCATGTGATTTTGATTTTTTAAAAGCATAAGTACTAGCCAAAATCAAAACCTAGATTAAAATGAGCAAATCAAAGAGATAGCAGGAAATCAAAACAAAAATTGAAACCTTTCAAATATTACTGAAGCTGAGTTTTATGGTTGATATGAACTTGCATTTTTATGACCAGAAATTATTTTTATACCTTGTCTTCTTATAAAAATATGAATGAGAGACTATATAAAGAAGATCAACTGTTATTAAGTGCCTATTTTCTACCAAATACTTAGTTCAGCAACATAGAAGATTCTGTATGATGGGGTATAGCAGTGAGTGAGCACTTGTCTAGAATAAATGACACCTTGGGTTTAATCCTCTGTGACTCAGTGACATTTCTTAAAATACATTTATTAGAGAAGTCAAGTTTGGTTCTCCTTTTATGTATTGGAAATAATACTTATGGCAAAAGTACCTGGCCCAAACACAGGTGGGGGTGACATTTTGCCTGTGTCCCATTTTGTATAGTTATTCACTATTTTTGAATGACACTGGGGAATAGAGCACTTGTGCATGATTTCAATAGATTATAAAATGTCTCTTTTAAGTTTTGAAAATTCTACTACAGTTTTATTTCATGAATCTCAGCATAGCCAATTTATTTTTCTTACTTCCATTTTGCTTTTCTTCTTGGTTTTTCAATTTCTATAGATAAATTATTAACGTATGAATATATATCAATAGGATTAGCAAAAGCTTATGGAACAGTCTGAGACTGAGAAATGAATAGAATTGTACTTACCATAAAGAATTGCAAGCAGAGACAGGGGCATGACAAGTAGTCCCACCAGCATATCAGCAATGGCTAGGGACATTAAGAAGTAATTGGTAGCAATGTGCAGTTTCTTCTCCATGCTTACTGCCATGATAACAAGAATGTTGCCCCCTATTGTCATGATTATAATCATGACGATTGAAAGTGCTGGCCAGTTTTGTACCCCGTCCGGAAATTGAAACAAGCGTCCACCATCGGAGGAATTAAAAGTGTCAGTTACTATCGCTGCTACTGGACTTATGGAAATATCAAATTGCCAAACCAATAGGCCGATTAGGTGCACACTGAAAATTAAAAAGAAAAGAAAAGAAAAGAAAATCAGGCTTTTCTCACCATTAATATATCACTTATGTTATACAATGTCTACTGTGACCATGATTACCTCAATCCTCGTCATTTTCATTTCTATAATTAAACATTTACTGAGTGATTGCTATAAGTTAGACACTCAGTTTAATAAAATATATATGTATAATCACATTTGATTACATTTAAAACCAACAGGAGTTCACTACTGATTTATTCCCAATATGTAGCTTTTAGATTTCTATTTTTTTATGTTGGATTACTTAAGAACAATTTGACACAAGTGTATAAAGTGCTTTGAGTATGGCTCTGTCCTGTACCTCACTAGATTTCCCTTAGTCTCCTGTTCCTTTTTCCCTTAGTCCCATTTGTTCCCTAGACAGTTTTGCTTCCATTTTTTTTGGTCATCTGTTCATACATGATTATGTGAGTCTATGAAGTCTAGATCCTACAAATGAGAAAAGTATATGGTATTTGTCTTTTAGAGACTGACTCAATGTTTTATTCTTTATGTCTTTAAGATATTATTTTCTTCTAGCTGTCCTTTAAGACAGATACGGTAGAGATAATGGGAAATTTCCTTAAAGGATCCAGTAACCAAACAAGATAAGTAGAAGTTCATGTGTGTTGTTCTAAAAAGAAAGTATAACATCAAGAGACCTGTAGAATTTGGCATTCAAAGAAGGTTGCTTAAATTAAGATATTTTGATATTGAGACATGTCACCTGCCTACAGCACCACCTATTCTACTCCAAGTAGAGAATGAGCATTGAAGATTCTCCATTTGGAGATGGTTGCATTAATGGTATGCCTGTCACTAGGCAAGAAAATTCCCTTGCTTCAACTGTAGACGGAATGCTGCCCAAAAAGGACAAAACTTGGAAGCAGATAAGTTGACAGCCTAGCTCTGCCAAGACAGGGTAGGCAAGTCCTTCATAATTACTTCTTTACAATTAATGTCTGTCAGAGATACTGGGCCAAGAGGCTGAAGATAGATGTTCCAAAGCATTGAGAGAAGTTGGGGACTGTCCAGGCAGCCAGTTGTCGGTCATTTCTTAGTTTTGGAAGCTGCTGACTCTGCACTTCCTGTATAATCAGATATATTTACCCTTCTCAGGTCTCTGATGTTGTTGAAGGTTAGATTGTTATAGTCTGACACTTAAATTTTAAGTTTTTTAGGAATTAAAAGAATGTTCTAGGTCTAAAAAAGTTGTTTTTAAGTTGGTAATGCAAGATAGTATGGAAACTGAGTTAGGTATAGAACTTTAAACTCATGGAGATAGATAGATAATAGAATATTAATATCACTTGCCAAATATGTATGGAATGGATATTGTGAAAGTATATTATACCTTATAGTTTTCATAATTTTGGCCTAATTATTCAAAAAAAGAATTATGAATTCTGGGAGGAGGAGAGGGTGGGAAGGTGGGACCGGGAGGGGTGGAGGGAGGAGATTGTGATGGAGATATAATTTGAAGTAATAAATAAACATTAACAAAAGATAATATTCAAACAATTTTATGAATATATTTTAAGAGATGCTGTGACAGCAATACTCATTCATTTCTTTTTAGAAGTATTCCCAAGCTCTCATAATTACAGAGTGAATTTCTGCTCGTTATCAGTTTCGTGCCATGTGCTTGAAACTTTCATGCTGTCTATGGCTTACCTCATTAGTGTCCTTGGTTTTCTAAGACTTACTCTAGGCTTAGGAGTAGTGTGTGCAGATATTTGTTTCCTATGGGCAGAAGTAAGAATTATACCTCTTAAATCATTTTTAAATACATATTTTTATATTGGGCATTAAACAGATTCTTCCAGTAAGAATTTCAGGATAGGTGGCATCTAAGACAAGGGAGATATATAGATTTCATTTTTGTAAAGTTCAAAATAATTTCCCCCATAGTGGTGAGATTTATTTACATTAAAAACACAAATGTTCGCTCAAGATATGACCTTCCAAGGTGAGTCCAATAAAACCAAGAATACCCATCTTTCTTGATAAAAATAAGACAACAATCATGATCAAAATTTCCTGTTTAAAAATATCATTTTTGCCTGGCTATTTTCTGGGTGAAATATATGTATGCATGCCTGTATGTATATATGTATGCATGCATGCATGTATGTATGTATGTATGTATGCATTTACATCTGTTTACTTATTATTTTCAGTTATTGCATAGGAGCAAAAGGGTTTAGGACTTCTCAGCTGTACTGCACAGGGTTTACACATCCTACTGCTCACTTAGTAGGTTCGGGTTAGATGAGAGTTACAGTGGCTTTGTTCTTCTATCTGATTCTTCTCCTACTCCCTATATTGCATTGTATTGGGTTTAACTATTTCATCATTCTAAGATGGAAGCGTTGTGCCCTGTCTAGTTTCATCCTTAATCTCTACCCTCTGATCTCTATCATTCTCTATTTTTTTTTACAAATCAGTTGCTTATAAGAATATCCTCTCTTCCCCCTCTCTTTCTCCAGTCACCTCAGTGCCAGTTTTATAGGTATGCGACATCATAATAAGCAGCTATTTGATTTTCTTAATTGTTTAATTCATACAGGAAAGAAAAGGTAAGAAACACTGTAAGTTTTACCTATGATAAAACAGCAATAAAATGAGAATAATTTATATTGAGGATATTTCCCATATCACTTGAGTAGATGAGTTTTAAAATTTAATTAGAGGGCAGATTATTCTTATGTTCCATTTATGAAGTTTAAATAGAAAATATTAATCTTTTTTGATACAGGTCATAGTGTTGCCTGGTGTTATGTAAGCATTTTTATATTATCAAGTAAGCAATCATAAAAGTAACTTTGCCATTTTTATTAAAAATAAGTAATAGAATTCTTACAGGAATGACTGCACCATGTTGCTCAGGTTCACCATGATTGCTTCAATCTTATGCAACCAGAGGTTCAAACTGAGAATTGAGAAATTAAAAGATTGATTTCATACCCTGAGGAGAGAAAAAAAGAAAAAATATAAAAGAACATTAGTTTGAATTTTAAATAACTTCCATATCAAACAATTAAATAAACTCCAATGTGTCTATTTAGTGGTAGGGAAGTTTCTACTTCATTTACTGAGCAGGAAAACATGTTATATTGGAGTAATAAAGAATGGCTAAGAACAGTTTTTTTCAATTTATAGGCACAAAACCATCCATACTTGCAAAATGTCTTGTCTAGGGTTTAGCAATGTATGACTTTACTGCATATTCCCTGTTTAGTGTATAAAGAGCTTCAAATCAAAGTTTTGAGATAGATCCTTGAGATTT
The DNA here is from genome assembly GCA_907164525.1 of Lophiomys imhausi. NCBI lineage: Eukaryota > Metazoa > Chordata > Mammalia > Rodentia > Muridae > Lophiomys > Lophiomys imhausi. The sequence continues at coordinate 5,335 of CAJQZJ010029843.1, read as the reverse complement.
GCAAATCCTTAGGAAAACATATACAATTTAAAATTAATTTACATTTCTAAATTTAAAATGATTATCTTGTAGGAAAATGAAAAACTATAACAAGTTCCAAGAATTTGTATAACATGAACATATTTTAATAACATATTTTAATAACATATTTCTAATTTTCTTTTTTTCTTCAAAGTGAAACAATCTGCGCTTATTTATACTTTTGCATTAACCAAAAATATTCACCAGAGGGCAGCAGTAACTGGTTTATAACCAAATAAATACACTAGTCAAGTTTACCCTATTAACTACAGCAGTCACTTTATGTTATAACTAGTTAGTAGCTAATTAGTGAAATTTATTAGCCCAAGCAGATGAGGTAGTATTGAAAATTTAAAAGAAAGCGTCAGTTGTATAGATAATTAAAACAACACTCTCAGCTTCTTTTGTGGCTTGAGAGAGAGGTGCCACAACATCTGCAAGCAACTTATAAAAGAAGTTCAGAGTGGATACATTTTGTTTCTATAAGTTGTCTTCCACAGGATTGTTTGTGATATCACAAAATACTGATATATTGAATTTCTCATCACTCATTACTATATTTTATATGTTTACATGCCAGTTAAATTTAATTTTGCAGAATAATGAACCTTTGGTGAGTGGAGTCTGCTACTACCCATATTTACATTTCCACAATCCCTCTCTCATTGTGGAAATAGTGTGAGTCCTAATGACTAACATGGTAATCTTTTGGTTTGTCTTCATAGAGATTCATAACTAAAAACAGAGACGTCAAAGCAATCTATTCTCTATTCTACCTTTTCTGGGTTTCTCAGTTTGGACTTGACTATACTTTCTTGCCATGCCAAACACATAGCTAATAAGTTTATTTTTCCTGAGTTCACAAAATCATTTCAAAAGTCAGAACTGTTAAAATTTTCAAGTTACAAGTACCAATTTAGCAATAAGCAGAAGTAAGTGTGTGTGTGTGTGTGTGTGTGTGTGTGTGTGTGTGTGTGTTTAAATGTAAGAGAGAGGAACATTAAATAGCTTGAGAACACAGAATAATATTGCAAGATTAATTTTATGTAGTTTATATGTATTTTCAAGGAATAGGAAAATGAAAATATGTCTTGCTAATCTTTCTTTGGTGTCCTTAGCTTCTTTTGGAAACTTGGAATCAAAATTTCAGTAAAGTGTATTTCCCTGTTTCTCATCTAACAGAACATTTTCCCTAGTCATTCAAAGTATCAATTTAATATGTTCTGCCTTTACTCTTCAAGATCTATCTTTCATTTCTATCAAAACAATTTCCTTAGTCTAGGTAATATATACGGTCTGACTTCCTAGTGACTAGAGACTCAAAATATTTTGTGAAAGAGTGATCTCAGCAGAGGCCATTTTATCTGATAGGATCCCACCAGATATCATATAAGTCTCCCTTCTTTTTGAGGTCTGGAAATATGTGCCAAAAAATTGCTAAGGCATGCTAATAAATATCAGTGTCCTTTAAGCTTTCACTTTTTGGCTCTCTAAAATATCCAAAGCCTTTCTTTTTAGCAATGCTAAAATTTCTAAAAGTCCTTTTTAATATTATTTTTTTCAAGCATTTACAAATTAGTATAAATAAGAGTCAAAAGTAGTGTAAAATGCACTGTTTCAATAAGATTATACTAGAACAATATCAAATATACTTGCTATAACTGTATATGGTCCTCCTCTCATGTAACACTTTTACATATATTCTCAGTCCTCGTAGATTTCAACTATTGTTTCACAAAATACTATGCTTAAAAATAAGCCAACTATATATTATTCCCCTTGTAAGTACAGAATTTTTAAAAACTCCATTTTTAGATAATTAACTAATTGGCTACCC
>CAJQZJ010029833.1:0-11493 GCA_907164525.1 Lophiomys imhausi | reverse complement strand
ACTGAAAGGAACAAGAACATCGTTACTTGTTAGTGAGACATTTTGCCCTAGTGGATCTGTCATATAGGTGCCCTTTACAAGAGAAAGCTCTTAGCCCTCATTTGGCTGCTGAACTGAAGGGGGCTGATAAGTGGGGCACCCCACACTGGAGGAGTAGGATAGGTAGGAGAAGGGGGAAAGGGTGAGAGGGTGAGAAAGGGAGCCCAGGAGGGGTGGAGGGGCGGGGACTATGATGGAGATGTAAACTGAATAAATATACATTTTTAAAAAGTCTGTGCACTTAGTTCTGCTGGTATACATATGTAGATAGGTTTATCTGAATGGGTAGCCTACCAGGAACTGCCTCCTGTAGAACAATAACTCAGTGGAGTTTTTTGTTTGGTTGTTCTTTGCTGTTTTGCTTTTCTGAGATTGTAAGTACATTATTTCACCTTCCCATTGGCTCCTTCCAAACCATCTCAAATACTTTGCCTTCCTCTTTCAAGTTCATGACTTTTTTTCAATAATTGTTACGTTAATCCATATATATGTCCATATATATACATATTCACATAACTATGTATACACATATGTATATGTGTGTATATCCCTAAATATAATGTTATGTAAATGTTCTATGCATATATGTTTGCTGAGCTGACCATTTGGCATTGGATAACCATTGGTATTCTTTTCCCTGGGCAAGACTATTTCTCACACTATTAGCATTCCTTAGTTGTCTACTGTTAGTTGTCTGTTGTTCTTTCTTTAGGGTTCAGGCCTTTTGGGCTTTTCCCCATACACGTTGGTGTCTTCTTTGTTCAGTTCACATTTGGGTAGTCACTTTATGGGTGTTGCTTCTGATAAAACTATGAGACACACACAGCAAACTCCAAGATCCTCTGGCTCTTACAATCTTTCTTATCCCTCTATTGTACTGATCCTTGAACGTTAGATACAAAAGTGTTTTGTGGATGTATCTATTGGGACTGGGCTCCAAAACTCTGCATTTTGATTGACTGTAAATTTCAGTAGTGGTCTCTGTCTGTCACAAAGAGAAGTTTCCTTCATGATGGATAAAGAATATCCTTATCGGTGGATATAAGGGTACAATATGGTATATATACCTTGGTGGTAACCAACAACTCTTAATACAGACATAAGGACTGTTCAACCAGAGGGAAACCTTGTCTGGTACTAGAAACCTAGAATTATTTAATTTAAAAGCACTGTAAATGGGGTGGAGAGACAGTTTACTGATTAGGAGCATATGCCTCTCTCCCAGATGACTTGAATTAGATCCCCAGCATTCATATCTGACAGCTCACAAACAGCTATACTATAATTTCAGCTACAGATGATCTGATGCCCTCTTCTTTCCTTTTCCAGAGCCCATACATATATAGTATGCATGCATACAGACACACACACACATATAAATGAAAATAAGGGTAATTCTTTAAAAGCACAGTATAAATGATGGCTATCTTGAGAAAGGATGTGATCATTTTTCTGTAACTCACACCAGGGAATAATGTTTTTTTCAAAGATGAGGTGATTGTAGCCAATTCAGAAAGGATAGGCTCCTGTCTAGTTGTGCAACTTCTAAAATTAGTATTAATTTCAGTAAAACAAAGAAGCCCAATATAACCTGAAATAAGTTTTTTTAAAAAAAAAAAGAAGGAAAGAAAAAAGAAAAGAAAACCAAAGAATCTGTGTTTATATTATTTCATCCCAGAAGATTTTTAGGAATCTTCACAAAGGTTCATGTTTTACTTATGGTCACTATCAAAGGGAAAAATTAGTGATCTGGAAATGAAAAATTTAGATTTGTGTTTCAGAGTTGAAAGCACTAATGGTAAAAGACTAACATACCCTGAGCCACTTAGGTTTTTTTTTTTCTCATCTGCTTATTCAGCAGGTTTGTTGCATCTCCCTCAAGAGAGAATAAAGGCCCAAACAACATGTCATTTGAACACACACACACACACATACACACACACACACACACACACAAGTGGTTTTTAAAAGCTTTGATATTTCTTTCTCTCCATAATTACAGCATCAATCTTCAGCCATTTGGCCCCGTTTCTCTGACAGATATTGATTGTAGAGCAGGAATTATGAAGGACTTACCTACCCTGTCTTGGCAGAGCTAGGCTGTTGACTAACCTGCTTCCAAGTTTTGTCCTTTTTGGACAGAAGTCTGTCTACAGTCCAGGCAGCCACTGGTATGTCATTTCTTAGTTTTGGAATCTGCAGGCCCTGTACTTCCTATATAATCAGATATATTTATCCCTCTCAGGTCTCTGAGGTGGTTGAAGAATAGATAGCTAGAGTCTCATAGTTAAATTTTGAGTTGCTTAGGAATCAAGAGGGTGTTCTGGATCTAAGAAGATTTTTTTAAAATTATGAGGCAAGTTAGTATATAACGGAGTTAGATATAGAACTTTAAACTCATGGAGATGGTTAGATAGTAGAATGTTAAAGTCAGGTGCCAAATACATATGGACTGGACACTGGGAATGTAAGCTAAGCCATATAACTCATAATTGTGGCCTATTTAGTTCTGTTGTTTTGTATTGTATTTATAGATATAAGAAAAAGAACCATTTTTTGGACTGAAAGGGAGAGCTGTTGGGGGTGAAAAAGAAATACCTTAAACTAAAAAAAAAAGAAGGGAAGAGGATGAGGGGGTTGAGGGGGAGGAGGGTGGAAGGGTGGGACTGGAGGGGGGAGTAGGGAGGGGATTGTGATTGAGATGTAACTTGAAGAAATAAAAAATAAATTATTAAAAAAATAAAAAATTTTAAAAAAAGCTTTGATATTTTTGGTACTTTTATGGAGAAGAAAAACTACAAGGACTACAGTACTTCTGAGCTGCTGGCATTGTCGGTGTTGGTCTTTCTCAGGCTTCTCCTTTGGGATACTCGGCAACTCATATGTAATAATGCAATCATGCATCATTTATTAAAGGTAATGAGGGAAAAATCCCCAAATTTCAAAGCCACAAAAAAGGAAATCATTAAAAAAGTTTTTAAACCCTTTTTAAATGTATGCTTTAAGTACCCAAAATTCAAATTGAAGGAAACATGAGACATTTTAACACTCGTATGATGAACCAAATACATATACATGAAAATATTACACATACCATATTTAAGGAAAATTAAGTCAAAGGGATGAACAACAGTTACTTATCATATTAAGAGGTAGTATAGCTTGTGGTTTGCATTAGGCGTGACTCATCATCTGTACCAAAAATAGACTATTTTCTTTTTTATCTTGTTTTTTTCCTTAAAGATGGTAGAATTCTGATTTCTCATGTAATAATTGTTTCTTAAAATCATCCATGTGCTCTCTTAGCTGCAAACTCATGCTTCTTTCTTCTGCTTCCCAAGTAAACCAGTGAAAACAAAATGAAATAAAACATAAAAAGTGTAGAAATATTTAAGAGGTTGGAAGTAAAAAGTGGTAGTGTCTTAAGGATTTTGACTGCATGCCTGGCATTGGTTTAAATTGCTCATTTCTAAGACATACTTGGATTAGATGAACCCCTCAGAAAAATAAGCCTTTTTTAGTTTAGTGTATTTATATGTTACTAGTTATTTATTGCCTGCAGTCTTGTGTTAAAGTGAAAAATGAACTGTCTCGCACATGGTGTTCAAGGGCTAGATTATCTAAACTTGAATAGACTGAGAAAAGATATCTTTTAAGTAAAAGGTCACACAGTCACTTAGGATCACCATCCATTTCAAAAATAATGGGCAGGAGAATGAAAAGAAAGTTGAACTTAAGAGCATGCAAACTAAATGCCAAAATCACTTTTCAGTACTGCAACTTAGAAATCAACCAAATTTTGTGACCAATATAAATAAAATTTCTCATAATAGTGTGGATCTTAGGCCCTGACAAATGGCTTGGTCTCTGCTCTTTCTCTTCGTCTCTCTCTCTCTGTCTCTGTCTCTGTCTCTCTCTCCCTCCATCTCTCCCTCTGTCTCTCCCCTGCCTCTACCCCATGTGTCTGTTTATTTGTGTATAAATCTGGATTCTGCATGTTAGAGAAAACAGAGATAATTGTCTTTCTGATCTGGCTTATTTCTAGAAGTTTAGCAGGTGATTGTAAAGTGATTGTTTATAAGCCAAATATCTCATTCTTTTTAAAATTTATTTTTTCATTTTTATCCATTTTTACATCCCAATCACAGCCCCCTCCCTCTTCTCCACCTGTTCCCACCCTCTTAGCCTCTCCTCCCTTCCCCCCGCCATTGCCCTCAGAAAAGTGGACCCTGCCTCTATCAACCCACTCCAGTTCTTCAAGTCACAACATCCAGACTAAAAGCATCCTCTTCCACTGAAGCCATACAAGGTAGCTCAGCTAAGGTTAGATGATCCACAAACAGGCAATAGAGTCTATGTCAGGGACAGTTTCTGTTCCACTTGCTATGAGATCTACATCAAGACAAAGCTACCTATCAACTATATATGTGTAGGGGGCCTAGCTCCAGTTCATACATGCTTTTTGGTTGGTGCTTCAGTCCCTGTAAGCCTCCAGGGGTCTAGGTTAAATGACTCTGTTGGTTTTCTTGTGGAGTTCTTGTCCCCTCCAGATCTCTCTATTCTTCTTCCCACTCTTCTACAAGATTCCCCGAGCTCCACCTAATGTTTGTCTGTGGTGGGTCTAAGCATCTGTTTCAAACTGCTGCAGGGTGGGGTCTCTCAGAGGATAGTTATGCTAGGTTCCTATCTGCAAGAATAGCAGAGTATCATTAATAGTGTCAAGAGTTGGTTCTCTCCCATGGGGTGGGTCTCAAGTAATACCAGTCATTGGCTGGCCATTCAGTTAAATCACTGCTGAATCTTAATCCCTGTTCATACTATATGCAGGGTAAATTATGGGTCAAAGGTCTTATGGGTGGGTGGAGTCCCACTGTCTCCACTGAAATTCCTGCCAGACTAGGAGGTGACCACTTCTGTCTCCGTGTCCTCTGTGGCTAGGAGTCTCAACTATGGTCACCCCAATATCCTCCCAGGAGCATACCCTTTTGCTTGTTCCAGCTTACCTCAAAGATGACCCTTCTATCATTTCCCTTCTCTCTCCCAGCCCTCTCACCTCTCACCCCCCCACCCCGTTTCTGATCTCACCACACCTGATCCCCACCCTCTTTCCCCTCCCCACACTCTCTCCCACTCAATTCCCTTTGTTTATCCACTTCCTATGTCTATTTTATTTCCCTTCTGAGTGAAATTCAAGCACCCTGCCTTGGGCTCTCCTTGTTACTTAGCTTCTTTGGGTCTGGGGATTTTAGGATGGTGAAGCAGAACTGCACTATGAAAATTTTACACATACACACTCACACTCATACATATGTGCACATACACATGAATAACTTCAATAGCAAACTTACAAATGGCATTGCAAAATATATTGAAGAGTGAATATTTTTATCTCAAAGACAAAGTTAAAATATAAGCAAGCAAATAAATGGTACATTAGGTAAGATAATGGCTTGCTTCAGAATGATTGATTTTCTTCCTGTCGGGGTCAATTTTATTATGATATATCTTTGAATTTTTATTTTCATTGACAGATTTCAAATCAGTACATTCATTCTTTGTATTATCTTTCCCTTATTTATCAAAAATTGAAGGTGGTGATGTAAAGGCTAAAAATTTGGTATACTAGACAGTGGTGTTCCAGAGTCTGCACAGGGAATTCCTAACCAGGTTTGTCCACCTATTCCCAACCTTGCTTTGGCTTCCTGTATTGAAACCCCTTTCCCAGGAATCAAAACATTGCTACTAATTCCTTTCATACTATCTTAGGCCTATTCCCAATTTTATTCAATATTAGGGTCTCTGAGATATCAAAGAAAACCAAAAAGTGTTGCTATAAATTATTTAATTAAATAATGTTACATTACTATTTGAAGCATTTACTATTTGGAAATTTCCCATTTGGAATGTTTGTTTTAATGTGACTCAAAGCCCATTCAACTGTATTTCTAATAGAAAAGCACTAGTTATCTTTAAAATTATTTCAAGACTATTACTTGAGCAATATCTAGAACCTTCTGTTGCAGAATCTCCCACATTTTAGACTAATTCCTTAAACAGACTTAACAGTCACTATCTCTGTACCTCTTTCTTACACGTACATTGGCCAGAGAGATGTACCTTCCTTTTATTGAGCAATGATCATGAATTTAAAAAAATGTTTTTATTTCATTTTTGACATATCCCAATACAACTCTACACTGAATGGATTATAAAAATTAAACATTTTGAATAATAGATTAAAAATAATATATTTTCTGTCTACCAAGTTGCAAAATTGGTTTTTCTTAAGAACAAAATCACCTGTTGAATAATAAGATACATGGAATAGAATTATAAATGTTTTAAACATAGTGCTTTCTGATTAACATGTGTTTTTTTCTTCCATTGTTAATAATGAATAAATCCTGTTTAAAAATGGACCCAACTGTTACAAGATTAACAAATTATACCATTATTTTTCTTAAGCTTTTTTTCTCTTTCTTGACATTACTATTTACTATTTATTGGAATCAATGTGAAAGTTCCTCAAAAATCCAGAAATAGATCTATCACAGGATTCAGCCATAACATACTTGGGTATATAGTCAAATGATACTATAATTCTACTATAGAAATACCTGTTCATTACTGGTCTATCCAAACTACCCAGGAATCCGAAACATCCTAGATGCCCATTAACTGATGACTGGGTAAAAAAAAAGTGCTATGTTTACACAACTGAATATTACTCAGGTGTTAAAAAACTGAAATTATGAATCATGGATGGAGCTGGGATGATCATTCTGAGTGAGGTAATGTATAACCAGAAAGACAAATGTCATGTTTTTTTCTCATTTGTGGATGCTAGCTTTGAATCTTCATGTTTCATTCACAATACCCATACTAGTCAGGAAATTAGTAAGGAGCTATGACTAGGGGTGGAGGGGACTGTTTTAAAGGAAGGGGGAGATAAAACACGATGGTATAACATTTTAAATGGGAATAATGACACAACAAATTGGAGTGGTGGGTGGGAAATCAGTATAGAGGAGAGACTGGGGAAGAAAAAAAACACTGAAGACTATTCAAGAGTCACATGGAAACTAACTCCAGGCATATCTTCAAAGGAATATTAATTTCTCCATGTTTGGGAATATTTTATAGAGGTATTTATTTTGGTCTAAAATTTCTACAAATATACTATTTCCTATTAATAAAAATAACTGTTATCTCTTTAAATATCTGACTCAAGTTTCTAAATGCTTATTTTATGTCTGTTTCTTTACCAACATTCCAAATGTTAAAACATCCTATTTGCTGTTACCCATGTCCAAAACACTTGAATCTGTGGCAATTTTTATTTTCTTCTCGGTTGCTCTCAATACTGTTATCTATCTTCTAATTCCCAGGGTTTTTATTTATTTTTCCTTCTTTCCTCTCACAGTCACCTGTACACAATCAGTCCTTATTTTCTCACAAATCGTTACCAAAACAAGATAAAGCAAAACTGTACTGCTTTTCAGATAAAATTTCTATTAAATCAGCTTAGTAAACTAATTATCCTCTACTGAAGCTTTGCTGATAACACATAAACATTCAAGACTATAAAGGGAATCAGGAACAGATGGGATAAAATGGAAGTTTATGAAAGATTCATCAAAATTATAAAACTGAAAGTTACACAATTTTAAATAAAAATTGCATTGTCTTGGATTATACAAGGATATTCTTAACATGAAGGAAGATTAAGAGATTTTCAAAGCATAGAGTACAAGGATTATGCAAAATGAAACAAAATACGAACAATGATTTATGGACAATATAACTTTGGAATATAATCTCAATAAAAGATGAAGATAAGATGACAGAAAAGAAAAAAGATCTTCATGGAAATACTATCAGGCCACTCCCAGATTTGGGACACTATCAACTGATAGCTTCAGTAAGTTCAGTGAGTCACAAATATGTCAAAGGCAAGCAAATGCCCACAAGTACATCATAATAAAATTTCAAAAAAGCCATATATGAATAAAATCTGAAAAGTGACCCAAATGTCTTACCCTGCAATACTTCCTCAAACTAATGTAGGCAAGAAGTAATTTTGAATTATTAAGTTGAAACATCATGGCATTAAGCTGATGGAAGTTCACAATAGCATGGCATTAGGGAGAAAAAATGTCATAGACTAGGCAACTGGTAAGTTTATAAGAATGTCAATACTAGTGTTGGGGATAAAAAGGTAGACATGATAGCTCAGTTTTCAAGGTTCATGCAACAATCAATTCAAAAGCAAAAATGACTTGTATATAATAGAATCCCCAAATTCTTTCTAATTTAAAATAGGTACAGAATTAATTATATTGCTTTAGGCTTCATCCATATTTCTCCTGTCTCACCCAGCATTTTCAAATCTAAATTGTAAATTATTGGTAGAGGAAAATTGATTTGAAAAGTTGGGAGTGTAATGACAAATCTGCAAATGCTTTGAGAGTGAGAAGATCGAGCCTTTTAGTTCTTGCGTTTTTTCACTTGTTCACTGATTAAAAACACACATATCTATAGTGAATAGGTATTAATTAACCTGGCTGTAAGGAAGTGTAAGGGAGGTCAACAGAACAAAGTATGTGAAGCATTAGGCAATACACTCGACTTTACTTTCCAAGGAACTGTCCTGTTGTGCTTTTACAGAAGTTAGTTGGTTCGGTAGGATTATTTCATTCAGGATCCTTTCCATAGAATTATTTCTTGGAGGACCTTTCCACATGAATTGGAACATCATATACTAACATATGAATTTTTCTCTATATATTTGCTTTTGTTGGTGGTTTCAAAACAACAACAAAAACAACTCTGTAAAAATCACATGAAGCGGGCTGGAGAGATAGCTCAGTGACTGCTCTTCCAGAGGTCCTGAGTTCAATTCCCAGCAACTACATGGTAGCTCACAATCATCTACACAGGGATCTAATTCCTCTTCTGTCATGCAAGTAACTCTACATTCATAAATAAATCTTTTTTAAATGGTTTAAAAATCAAGGGAAAACAAGCAAACTGTTCGCTGTCACAAAACCATTACAATAGTCTTACTAAGTGAGTAAATAGAGTAAGATGAGAATTTGAGAACTGGCCTGTGGAAAGCATAGTAGGCTTAGTCCATGTACCAGCTTAAGATAACAATAATTTCATTTCAGAAAGAAGTTGTTTCTGAGAATAGGAAACCTGACTGCTCAGGACTGAGCGATGAATCTGCATTTCCAGATTGGAATTCTAGAACCACTCTCTTCAGAGGAGGGAAGAGAAGGCTGTCATAAAACTTGATATCTTTCTAGATCTTAAAATTTGGCCCCAGTGACACTAGTTTTTCCTTAGGGAATTCTAAACTGCATTTGGGGTGTCTATTCAATATGAAAGAATTCCTTACAAGTTTCTCTTAACCAGACTCTTTTATCCATCATTGCATTTATGGCATGTTTGACCTTTGGTTCTTGTTGAATAAGTAATAATCTCTTGATATTTGCTTGAAATGATTTAAGTTATCCGACTTGATTCCAGAGTCTCAATAAATGAAGCATATTTTGCTACCTAATGACCAACATGTAGTGAATACAGGGTTTTGTCTCTGTTTAGAAGTATAATGAGCTCACCAGATTTCTGCATCTATTCAGATATACAGATGTATAATTACCATAGCATACCTTATATTTTCTTCTATATGAAATGCATACCACATTGTTATTGAAAATAAGTTTACATAGTAAGCACTAAAACCATTCAGCTTATTTTTAACACAGTTTCTTCTGATGGATTTAAATGGTTAACAATGTACAATTAATTCTATGGTTTTATTTGGGAATGTTTAAGTGTGATATCTTCAACATTTTTGTCTTTCATTGCATTATATTTATTTCTTCTTTTACCATAGTAAATGAAGTAGAAATCTGGGTATTTCTTTTTTAGTAGTAAGTTAGGAAAGAAAATTATAGTGCACACCCAGAAGTACCTGTTGCTTAAATCACAAAGCCTGTTTGCCATGGGAATAAATTTATATATTTTTAAATTTCAAGCAATTTGGTAACTACTGCATTTTCTTTACTGGGGACGTACATGCTGGTGAAAAGATTTAGACGTCTTGAAGTTTTATGGGACATGTAGCTGTCTTCACTTTTTGTGGGGATATTAAAGTGATTCAATACTGTCTTAAGCTATATATTATTCCACTCCAGCTGTATCTGACTTTTCAGACTGAAGGTAGAGCTTCATGAGCTCAGTTCTCAACACCTATTTCTGTTGCAAAACTGGAATTCCATGTGATTACATGACCCAGTATTTAATGTTCTGGGCATTTATTTTCATAATTTGAAATTTGAACAATTTATTTCTGAATCTTAGAATTACATATGCAAACAACATAATTACCTCTTATATTGTACTTTTAAAATATAATGACAATCACAGTTACAGTGGTATCAAATATATATATTAGTGATAGTAGCTGTGTTAATAATGATAGTTTGAACTCATATATACAAATATTGCTATTCCATTGCTCTTCATGCCTGAATCATATTGATATAATTAATGGAGCTGTGTGCAAAATATTGAAATTAATAAGAGTTGCATATCTAGTTTGTTCTTGATCAGTGCTGTTTTGGCCAGTCTGGCCCCTTTCAGAAACAATTTTTTATGGTATATGTTCTTCTTAGAAGTTTGAAGAATGTTAAACATATAGTAGATAATAATAATGGTGTCTCAAATTTTTAATTTAATTTAATTATATTAATTGTAATAGACAATTTTATCAGCTACTCAGTAAAGGCTCATTTTGTTAGGAACAAAAGGATTGTCTTCAAAGGAATTCCTTCTAAAAAAAATCATCATTGTCTCTTCTGTCTTCATTTTCTTTAGTTGTGCTGTGGATTCTTTGGCTTCACACATTCTGGTAAAGAACTCTACCAGTAAGCAAAACCCTCCACCTCAATAATCATCTTTAGTTACACAAATAAATAATGATTTTTAATACAGCATTAGTTCAGTGGTATTTAAATTATAATAATTGGATTGTTATTGTTGGTAGAATATTCTGATTTGTTTACTAAAATAGAATTTTTCTCTTCATGTCCATCTTAGTTTCAAAAATAATGAAAGAATCACATGAAATATTCTTAATAGTAAATTCAAGGGTTCAAGCCTAGTAATAATTCATGTATAATATCTACATTCAGTTTCTATATCAATTCTAAATTCAGTAAGGGTAACAAAATTACTGATCATAAATCTACATATTGTCAACTTGATACTCAAACAAGCAAATTTAAAACATAATAGTCAATCCCTGGAACCTTGTCTCATTTTCATTTCATAATACAAATTTAATTTAGTCCATCTCTAAAAACTATTATATTTGTAAACATTCAGACTAGTGTCCAAAAATCCAAGAAACTTTCATATCCCAAAATTAAAGAATGGAACAGGGGG